>MUZC01000551.1:621463-631867 GCA_002072015.1 Radix auricularia | reverse complement strand
ACATGTCTCAAACATGTAGTACACTAGACACAATACATGTCTCAAACATGTAGTACACTAGACACACGACATGTCTCAAACATGTAATACACTAGACACAATACATGTCTCAAAGATGTAGTACACTAGACACAATACATGTCTCAAACATGTAGTACACTAGACACACGACATGTCTGAAACATGTAGTACACTAGAAACAATACATGTCTCAAACATGTAGTACACTAGACACACGACATGTCTCAAACATGTAGTACACTAGTCACACGATATATCTAAAACATGTAGTACACTAGACACACGACATGTCTAAAACATGTAGTACACTAGACACAATACATGTCTCAAACATGTAGTACACTAGACACACGACATGTCTAAAACATGTAGTACACTAGAAACACAACATGTCTAAAACATGTAGTACACTAGACACAATACATGTCTCAAACATGTAGTACACTAGAAACAGGACCTGTCTCAAGCACGTAGTACTCTAGACACACGACATGTCTCAAACATGTACTACACTAGACAAAAGACATATCTCAAACATGTAGTACACTAAACTAAGGATCTGTCTCAAACATGTAGTACACTAGACACAGGACATGTCTCAAACATGTAGTACACTAGACATAGGACATATCTCAAACATGTAGTACACTAGACACAGGACATATCTCAAACATGTAGTACACTATACACAGGACATATCTCAAACACGTATTACACTTGTCCCACGACATATCTCAAACATGTAGTACACTAGACACAGGACATATCTCAAACAAGTTGTACACTAGACACAGGACATATCTCAAACATGTAGTACACTAGACACAGGACATATCTCAAACACGTATTACACTAGTCCCACAACATATCTCAAACATGTAGTACACTAGACACAGGACATATCTCAAACATGTAGTACACTAGACACAGGACATATCTCAAACATGTAGTACACTAGTCACACGACATGTCTCAAACACGTATTACACTAGTCCCACGACATATCTCAAACATGTATTACACTAGTCCCACGACATATCTCAAACATGTATTACACTAGTCCCACGACATATCTCAAACATGTAGTACACTAGTCACACGACATATCTCAAACATGTAGTACACTAGTCACACGACATATCTCAAACATGTAGTTCACTAGTCCCACAACATATCTCAAACATGTAGTACACTAGTCACACGACATATCTCAAACATGTAGTACACTAGTCACACGACATGTCTCAAACACGTATTACACTAGTCCCACGACATATCTCAAACATGTAGTACACTAGTCCCACGACATATCTCAAACATGTAGTACACTAGTCCCATGACATGTCTCAAACACGTATTACACTAGTCCCACGACATATCTGAAACACGTATTACACTAGTCCCATGACATATCTGAAACACGTATTACAGTAGTCCCACGACATATCTCAAACACGTATTACACTAGTCCCACGTTATATCTCAAAGATGTAGTACACTAGTCCCACGACATATGTCAAACATGAAGTACACTAGTCCCACGACATGTCTCAAACACGTATTACACTAGTCCCACGACATATCTGAAACACGTATTACACTAGTCCAACGACATATCTCAAACATGTAGTACACTAGTCCCACGACATATCTCAAACATGTAGTAAACTAGTCCAACGACATATCTCAAACATGTAGTACACTAGTCCCACGACATATCTCAAACATGTAGTACACTAGTCCCACGACATGTCTCAAACACGTATTACACTAGTCCCACGACATATCTGAAACACGTATTACACTAGTCCCACGACATATCTCAAACACGTATTACACTAGTCCCACGACATATCTCAAACATGTAGTACACTAGTCCCACGACATATCTCAAACATGTAGTACACTAGTCTCACGACATATCTCAAACACGTATTACACTAGTCCCACGACATGTCTCAAACACGTATTACACTAGTCCCACGACATATCTCAAACACGTATTACACTAGTCCCACGAAATGTCTCAAACATGTATTACACTAGTCACACGACATATCTCAAACACGTATTACACTAGTCCCACGACATGTCTCAAACATGTATTACACTAGTCCCACGACATATCTCAAACATGTATTACACTAGTCCCACGACATATCTCAAACACGTATTACACTAGTCACACGACATATCTCAAACACTTATTACACTAGTCCCACGACATATCTCAAACATGTATTACACTAGTCCCACGACATATCTCAAACATGTAGTACACTAGTCCCACGACATATCTCAAACATGCCGTTCTTTTAAAATCAGTCGTCCATTGTCTTTTTAAAGGGCATGAAATACATATATATTAAATATATTTGTTTGCCTACTTTCACCTGAAAACCCTTTTTTTCTCCAGATGAAAAACAAATGTATTGCAATTGTTTTAGTCGAACCAAAAATGTTGAACGAATAGAATATTTCAGCGACATAAACGAGCAAATAACATTTATAGTCACAGCATTTCAAACAAAGATATGTCTGCAAGTTTTCAAGACTTCACCAATTACCACACTTGATTGCGTCATGTCGGGTACCTTGCGCATGCGTAGCCCCGCGTAACCCCCGACTCAACTCACCGGATATGACACTAATCACCACAGACGTGTTCAAACCAACCGTAATCAAGAGATGGATCACGTCGGTCCCAACAATGGCTCTCAATAGTTTTACTGCTGCTTCCAACGGTTCTCAATAGTTTTACTCCTGCTCCCTAGATGAGTGATAACTTGAGATGACCCATAGCTGAATGTAGGCTAGAAATAGCCACTTCCGCCTCCAACAATAAACTGATAGACCAAAACGCGGCCGTTGTGTGTTCACATTGCGGCTCGCTTGCCATTTATGAAATATATGTTACAAGTATGATGAATGGAAGATTTCCAAGCCAGGCTTAATGACCCATAGTGCTTCAATGCGGCCCTCCGCGATTTTTAATTAATTTTTTTTAAATACTGGATCTCACTTATTTCAGGTCT
This sequence comes from Radix auricularia, assembly GCA_002072015.1. Classification (NCBI taxonomy): domain Eukaryota; kingdom Metazoa; phylum Mollusca; class Gastropoda; family Lymnaeidae; genus Radix; species Radix auricularia. The sequence goes on along the minus strand of MUZC01000551.1, from coordinate 628,811 downwards.
GGCCACACCAGGGATAGACTGTAGAGTTATAAAGAGATAACAATTAAGGGATGAATCTAAGAATAAAATATTTAAAAAAAAAAATTATAATAAAAATTTTAAAACCCCGTAAAAAACCAAGTTTTTCACTATAAATTCTTTATATACGAGACATATCTATAAGGATGTTCATTATAATACGCAGGGCAAAACAATCCGAAAATACAAAATTCTAGTTATGTCTCGTAAAACGTGTTTAATATAATGCACACCGATCGTTAATTTATTTTTAAAAAGTATTGTCAATATAATGCGCACCTTATTGCGCGACATGAAAGGTTGTTGAACATATTACGCACCACAAAACCCTTTCTAAAAAATTAACATGATATAAAGAGATAAATAACATAATTTTAAAATTCAATAATTAATTGCTGTCCATTCGATCGATCTGAAATTTTGATACATTATTTTTATTATCGACATGAGTCTGTCTGCAAAATTTCAGCTCACTAGCTTACGAGAAAGTGGGTTAAAAATTGATTAAAGTTTTTTTCGGCAAGCAAGCACGCACGCACGATCGGCCGCACGGGCTCAGACACAACAATATAAAGGATTTAATTTTTTTATAAAAAATCCACTTGATTTTAAGATAAAATGAGATGGAGGTTTCTACAAATTTTGTCCCTGTGAGTCAATCAAAGAACACATCCACACAAACATGTTTTAAAGTCATTCACAGAACGCATCAGGGCAAACATTTTTTAAAGTCATTCACAGGACACATTCACATAAACATGTTTTAAAGTCATAAACGCATAGTGCGCGCTCGTACCAAATCTACAATCTAAACTCTACACCCACTTGTACAACCTAAACTCTACACCCACTTGTACAATCTAAACTCTACACTCACTCGTACAACCTAAACTCTACACTCACTCGTACAATCTAAACTCTACACTCACTCGTACAATCTAAACTCTACACTCACTCGTACAACCTAAACTCTACACTCACTCGTACAACCTAAACTCTACACTCACTCGTACAATCTAAACTCTACACTCACGCGTACAACCTTAACTCTACACTCTCGTACAACCTAAACTCTACACTCACTCGTACAATCTAAACTCTACACTCACTCGTACAACCTAAACTCTACACTCACTCGTACAACCTAAACTCTACACTCACTCGTGCAATCTAAACTCTACACTCACTCGTACAACCTAGACTCTACACTCACTCGTACAACCTAAACTCTACACTCACTAGTACAACCTAAACTCTACACTCACTCGTACAACCTAAACTCTACACTCACTCGTATAACCTAAACTCTACACTCACTCGTACAATCTAAACTCTACACTCACTCGTACAACCTAAACTCTACACTCACTCGTACAACCTAAACTCTACACTCACTCGTACAACCTAAACTCTACACTCACTCGTACAACCTAAACTCTACACTCACTCGTACAATCTAAACTCTACACTCACTCGTACAACCTAGACTCTACACTCACTCGTACAACCTAAACTCTACACTCACTCGTACAACCTAAACTCTACACTCACTCGTACAACCTAAACTCTACACTCACTCGTACAACCTAAACTCTACACTCACTCGTACAACCTAATCTCTACACTCACTCGTACNCCTGGGAAATTGCTCGCTCGTAAAATCGGCATTACGTTTTCAATGAGTGTCATTCCCGCTCTTACTCGTACAACCTAAACTCTACACTCACTAGTACAACCTAAACTCTACACTCACTCGTACAATCTAAACTCTACACTCACTCGTACAACCTTAACTCTACACTCACTCGTACAACCTAAACTCTACACTCACTAGTACAACCTAATCTCTACACTCACTCGTACAACCTAAACTCTACACTCACTCGTTCAACCTAAACTCTACACTCACTAGTACAACCTAAACTCTACACTCACTCGTACAACCTTAACTCTTCACTCACTCGTACAACCTAAACTCTACACTCACTAGTACAACCTAATCTCTACACTCACTCGTACAACCTAAACTCTACACTCACTCGTACAACCTAATCTCTACACTCACTCGTACAACCTAAACTCTACACTCACTCGTACAACCTAATCTCTACACTCACTCGTACTTCACAACGCATGCTTACGTCTGGCCCACTTCAAGAAACTTGACTGCACATCTACCGTCAATAAATCCAAATCTTCTCTGGCGTCTCGGCAACATCTGTAGTTGATTGCCTTTAAGCATCTCTTACACAACTGTTTTGTTCTAAACGGTAAACTCCCCTTCAAATAGAGTTATCTAATGGTGATCTCCACTTCTGTCCATCAGTGGTTGGAGTGAGTAGGAAAATATTATTGGCAATCAAAATTGTACTTATTTTTTACGAATTCTTTTTTTTTTTTTTGGTAAGAAGTAGTTGAGAGATTAGTTGATAATAACAGAGAGATTCATTGATGATAACAGAGAGATTACTTGATGATAGCAGTGCGATTAGTGGATAATAGCAGAGAGATTAGTGGATAATAACAGAGAGATTGGTGGATAATAACTGAGAGTTTAGTTGATTATAACAGAGAGCTTAGTTGATAGTAGCAGAGGTTGTCTTAAAGTCTGTGGTATTTATAGCTGAACTTGGCTCAATTTTAGTAGAAATCCACTTAGAATGATAGTATTTTATCATTAATATTAAACCCCGTCTTAGGAAGCAACACACCATTTTATATCAACACACTATGCAAAGCAACACACCATTTCTACCAACACACCATGTAAAGCAACACTCCATTTCTACCAACACACCATGTAAAGCAACACACCATTTCTACCAACACACCATGTAAAGCAACACTCCATTTCTACCAACACACCATATAAAGCAACACACCATTTCTACCAACACACTATGCAAAGCAACACACCATTTCTACCAACACACCATGTAAAGCAACACTCCATTTCTACCAACACACCATATAAAGCATCACTCCATTTCTACCAACACACCCTTTCTGTTAACACACCCTTTCTATCAACACATTATTTCTATCAACACACTATGCTAAGCAACACACCATTTCGACCAACACACCATATAAAGCAACACACCATTTCTACCAACACACCATATAAAGCAACACTCCATTTCTACCAACACACCATATAAAGCAACACACCATTTCTACCAACACACCATATAAAGCAACACACCATTTCTACCAACACACCATATAAAGCAACACTCCATTTCTACCATAACACCATATGAAGCAACACACCATCTCAACAAATGCACCAATCGCATGAACATAGGAGCCCAATATCCTAGCGTATTTATTCTGACGAGAGCTTTTAGGCAATCCTGCGCACCTCTTGTTTTTGTTTTTGTAACAGTTCAACAAATGAACAACATGTTTCAAACTTATAGAGGATTACCTGGCACGTTGGTTTAAGATTGCCGCTTGAGGTAACACGAATCATAATGCATAAAAACATGTGTTTTACAAATGGGGTAAATGGCATTTTTCTCAAGGGGTAAACAGAAAGAAAAATTAACTGGAGTCTGACGAGAGCCAGGGAGAATGGCGCGTTAAGTTAACGCACGGTCAGTGAGCCCTCGCCATGGTCAGGCCATCAGTTGGGCCGTGGGGCACTCGCCATGGCCAGGGGTATAGGTGGGCCAGGGGAGGAGGTGGGCCAGGGGAGGGGGTGGGCTGTAGGTAGATGTCGGTGCGGCTGTCGACTTGACATGCGTCATCACACTCAGGCCTGGAGGTCCTCTGGGAGGGCACATGTCAAAACACGACAGAAGGGGATGAGGGGGTTATCAGGTGTGTGTGTGTGTGTGTGTGTGAGGGAGGGGGTGGGGTGAAGGCCCACGATGTGTTGGTGGAATGTCAGCTTAATAAGGCGGAGATCACATCGCTGAATACCTCGACAGAGCCAGGCTCATGGTAGCAGAATAACAGTTGGACTGTGTGGGGCAGGGATCGATTGACAGGGATTGTCGGCTGTGGGGAGGGGGGTTGGCAAGAGGTCAGCAGAGAGAGGAGTCACTGAAGGGGTCAGACCGAGGGAGGAATCACTCAATGAGGTCAGCTCGTGAGAGGAGTCATCCAATAATAGGGTCGAGAGGAGTCACTCATTTAGAGGGGTCAGCCAGTGGGAGGAGTCACTCACTTAGAGGGGTCAGCCAGTGGGAGGAGTCATTCATTTAGAGGGGTCAGTCAGTGGGAGGATTCATTCAGTTAGAGGGGTCAGTCAGTGGGAGGAGTCATTCATTTAGAGGGGTCAGTCAGTGGGAGGAGTCATTCATTTAGAATGGTCAGTCAGTGAGAGGAGTAACTCACTTAGAGGGGTCAGTCAGTGGGAGGAGTCATTCATTTAGAGGGGTCAGCCAGTGGGAGGAGTCACTCACTTAGAGGGGTCAGCCAGTGGGAGGAGTCATTCATTTAGAGGGGTCAGCCAGTGGGAGGAAACCACTCACTTAGAGGGGTCAGCCAGTGGGAGGAGTTATTCATTCAGAGGGGTCAGTCAGTGGGAGGAGACATTCATTCAGAGGGGTCAGTCAGTGGGAGGAGACATTCATTCAGAGGGGTCAGTCAGTGGGAGGAGTCATTCATTTAGAGGGGTCAGTCAGTGGGAGGAGTCATTCATTTAGAGGGGTCAGTCAGTGGGAGGAGTCAATCACTTAGAGGGGTCAGTCAGTGGGAGGAGACATTCATTTAGAGGGGTCAGTCAGTGGGAGGAGTCATTCATTTAGAGAGGTCAGTCAGTGGGAGGAGTCATTCATCTAGAGGGGTCAGTCAGTGGGAGGAGTCATTCATTTACAGGGTCCGTCAGTGGGAGGAGTCATTCATTTAGAGGGGTCAGTCAGTGGGAGGAGTCATTCAGTTAGAGGGGTCAGTCAGTGGGAGGAGTCACTCACTTAGAGGGATCAGCCAGTGGGAGGAGTCATTCATTTAGAGGGGTCAGTCAGTGGGAGGAGTCATTCATTTAGAGAGGTCAGTCAGTGGGAGGAGTCATTCATCTAGAGGGGTCAGTCAGTGGGAGGAGTCATTCAGTTAGAGGGGTCAGTCAGTGGGAGGAGTCATTCATTTAGAGAGGTCAGTCAGTGGGAGGAGTCATTCATCTAGAGGGATCAGCCAGTGGGAGGAGTCATTCATTTAGAGGGGTCAGTCAGTGGGAGGATTCATTCAGTTAGAGGGGTCAGTCAGTGGGTTGAGTCATTCATTTAGAGGGGTCAGTCAGTGGGAGGATTCATTCAGTTAGAGGGGTCAGCCAGTGGGAGGAGTCATTCATTTAGAGGGGTCAGTCAGTGAGAGGAGTTAATCATTTAGAGGGGTCAGCCAGTGGAAGGAGTTTTTTTTTTTAACGAAGTTATAATTGTGCTGTAGTATGAAAGCAGTTCTGCTTTAAGAAAATCACTCATCATCTTACTCAGTTCAAATCCCGAGCTCCCACAGCATTACGATGTTTTATAGGTTCGCTAGATGTAATATGAAAATGCAGCCCCCCTAAGATTGCGTTGTCTCGTAAAGTCAAACGACAACTAGGGGACCAGCCGACATACAATCCAGGATGTCTCTCGGCCACACCAAACAATGTTCTCCCAACGAACAACCTCAAGCCTGGGAAATTGCTCGCTCGTAAAATCGGCATTACGTTTTCAATGAGTGTCATTCCCGCTCTTAATAGGCAGCTCGCTGTACGGTCTAACTTTTTACACAAACCAGCTGCATAATTGTCGTCCAAGGGGGTTAAGGGGGGAGGGCAGAGGCAAGGGGGTACTGGTGGGCGCAGAATTGGTCACACCAGGGGGGCGCTAAATTGTTCACGACGGCTGCTCGTGAAAAAAGTAATCGCTTTATCCTCATTAGCTCCCTTGAGCGTCTTCCAAACTGTTTTATTGGCTGTAAGATCGGTTGTTCACGAGATAGCATCAATGATCTCGTGCTCCAGCTACTCGCCACGCCTCGTCAAAAGATGCTTGCGTTAGCGAGGCGGCGTTTCAAAGTCTTTCCCCGCTTTCACCATGGGGGGACAGGGTGAGGGAGGGAGGGTAGAAGAAAATGAAAGAGAGATTTTTGTATATTTTTTTGGAAGATATCTGATCGTCCCAGATGGCATTGGGGTCAGAGGTGGCATTGGTCTGAATGTTACAGTCACATGGGAACATTGGGGAACATTGGGGAATATTGGGGAATCTGGTGGTGAGCAGTTTGCAGGGGTCAAGCGGTTGCCAGCTCTCATATAGACAGGGTAAAGGGGTCAATAATGGCCGGTATAGGGGTCGGTAAAGGCAGGGAATAATGGTCACTCCCTTGTCGCCAGCAAAGTATGAATAATGAGGAAAAACTCGTACCACACAAAGAAAAAGGGAAGTCCACGCATCAATACCTCCTGCATAAAAGACCCTGCGATAACGCAGCTGTTCAAAGACAAGGTGAAGGAAAGTCTCTCAAAGATGTCCCCATGCGTCACCATTGACTCCAAATGGACGCATCTGAGAGACACAATCTATACATCCGCAATACAAGCCTTTGGCAAAAAATCTCACAAAAACACTGACTGGTTTGATGAACATTGGGACGAGATGAAACCTATCACTGAAGCAAAAAGGAAAGCTCTTATGGCTTACAAGGAAAAGCCTACACCCGACAATTTGCATGCCTTAAAAACAGCTAAGTCACTTGCCCAAGAGTTTGCACGTAAATGTGTCAATACCTACTGGCTTAAGCTCTGTTCCAGTATACAATCAGCTGCAGACATGGGCAATGCAAAAGTCATGTACGAAAACATCAAAAAGGCAACGGGCCCCTTGACGTCAAAAGTTGCTCCCCTAAAGTCCAAAAGTGGAGAAATTATTCAAGACCAGGCAGCACAGCTAAAACGGTGGGTTGAGCATTATCTGGAATTGTATTCAACAGTTACCACAGTCTCCAGCACCGCTCTAGATGACATCCCAGATATGCCACTCATGGAAGAACTTGATGTCGTGCCCACACAGGAAGAGCTGAGCAAAGCAATTGACAGCCTAGCTTGTGGAAAAGCGCCTGGGAATGATGGAATACCACCAGAGGTTCTAAAGAGTGGCAAGACAGCTTTACTCCAACCATTGCACGAGATTCTGTCCCTCTGCTGGGAACAGGGCTACATCCCCCAAGACCTAAAGGATGCAAATATAGTGACACTATATAAAAACAAAGGTGATAGGAGTGATTGCAATAATTATCGCGGCATTTCACTCCTTAGTATTGTAGGAAAGACCTTTGCCCGCGTTATACTAACACGTTTACAGAGCCTAGCATCCCGCGTCTATCCAGAATCTCAGTG
>MUZC01000551.1:605725-615725 GCA_002072015.1 Radix auricularia | reverse complement strand
CCTGGGCGCTTTTGTTATTTGTTTTAGGGTTGTTGGCTGCGCCGGGCGGGTAAACAGGGGAACAAAGAGTTATCACTGGATTGTCCTGGTGCCTGGTCGAGTTGTGTTTGGTGTAGATGGGGGAGGGGGTCTGTGGCCTTTGGAGGGGGGCTTGTTGATCTAGGGTAGATAGGATCATACTACTGTAAATAGATGGTCCGATAGACTCAGGAATAGACTAGGAGTAGGCTGCGTGGCTATCAAAGCTGGTAGACTTAGACTGCGAGAGTTAAATATGATTGTAAACTACGAATTCATAGTAGGAATGTGTAGATATATCGTTTATACTCCTTTTAAAGTCAACTTTTTGGGGAAAAAAAACAAAGGGGAAATGTTTTGGAGGTCGGCTTTCGAGCGGGTCTTAGGTAATTTCTGCATGTTGATGTACACTGGACATTGAATATCGGTGTTGTTATTGTAGATCACCAAGGTCCCCTTTTTACATTCTACAAGATTCGACTGCTCTACTAGCAGCTAGAAAGTATTATTCAAACTTCTGCTCTTACCTGATTTAATCATTTTATTTATTTTTGTGAATGTTTTAATAACTTGTTTTACATTTTTTTTAAACAACGAATTTTAATGTACGCGCTCTTGCAACTAGTTACCAAAGAAAAAATAATAAAATACCGTAACTCTTGCCTAACAAAGAGCACACAGACTAAGAAAGGTAGGACAAAGTAAACAGTCATAATGACCGATTTAACTTGTAGTTAAAAAGAAATGTGTACCATTTTGTTTACGCTGTCCTATTATTTGGGGGGGGGCGGCTTTCGAGCTGGTTACACACTTTTAATACTTTTCTCTTCGAAAAGAGGGTATGGCGGCCGGCTTATGAACGAACGGACTAGAATCTAGAACTGACTAGAACATACGGTACTTTATTTTACTATAAAATATCGATAGCATATCTGTTTGTTGTGCGATGTATGTGAACGTTAATCCTAGTTAATAATTTGAAGGAGCTTTCACATAAATTCTAATGAATTCTAGTGATAATATTGTCACATCACTTTGGAGTTAACATGCGTTGGCGTTAAACATCAAAGATAATCTCAAATAAAGGTTTAAATGTAAAGTTATAAGCAATAAATCCTTATATAATAAAAAGCAATTTTCTATACGGTCATCGATAGCGATTGGTTCCTCAAACTCCTAAAGACTCCCTCAGCCAATCAGAAAAAATGTAATCACATACTGAACAAGTTTACGCGGACGCTCAAAGCGAGTTAGTTTTTGTGCAGTATTTTTTGCTAGACTTTATTTTGAGCGGTGTGCCTTCAAAAATATTTTATTGTCAAACTACGCTGCGCACATTTTCGTGTACGCATATTAAATTGAGCCGTGTCTTTTTTTTGACGGTCGCTTTCTTTAAAATTGTCACATGAGGGAAGGGGTTTATTTTTATTACGTATTAATAAAGTTGTGAATTATATTAAATTTTGGTGGGTTACATATTTTGTTATTAATTAAAAATTATAATTCTGTAATTAGTATGTGCATTTTACGTGGAAAGCGATGACCAAAGTCAAATATTTCTTATAATAGAGATAATTATAACACGTATGTAATTAATTGCTATTCCTGTTGTAGTAAAGTAGGGGACAGGCGGATATCAGACAGGATATCGAGATTTCGCCACTATCTGGATTCGACAAATACTTATCGCAGATCCGTATAGTATCCGAATATCAGTGTAGTAAGGAATTTTAAAACATCAAATTAAATTGATGGATCTTAACCAAACTTTTCAGTAAATTTCTAAAATATTTTGTCCATTCAATTTTTAATGATCTTGACAAATAATGACAAATTTATATATTATCATGCAAATTGAAATGAACAGTTGTTTTAAACTTTACATCTTGTACTGAATGGGCCCCATCATGTCATTTTTTTGTTGCTTATATAAGTTTATGCGTTAGGTTTTGTGTAAAAGAATTGATCTTAACCATAATTTGTTGTTAACAAAATTTTGGAAGCCCATATTAAAATGCTTTAGGGCACTGAACTTCTAATGTCAATTCCTTCTGGGTCGCGGGCTCCTAATGTCTGTTTTTGGTATATGCTTAAGATATTTTCCCATTTCAATTTTTAGCAATCTAGAGGAACATATCCATGATGAAACTGAATTAAAATGAACAGCTATTTGAAATGACATCCTGAATGGGGGAAGCGGTCCTCAAATGCCGTATTTTTCCTTATATTACCATTATAAAAATTAGTATTAGCTTAAGTTACTGAGAAAATAATGGATCTTGCCAATCTTAGTACATAAAAACTCAAGAGTCTATAAATAATTACTATAGGGAACTGAACTTTTCATGTTCATTCATTCGGGGCAGGCAACCGACAATGTTTTTGTAATGCAGGTTAATAAAAAATTTAATTCCCCAATCAATTTTACATGATATTGAGAAAAATAGCTTGAGTACAATGGCAATAACATTTTTTAAAATAAATTATCACTCATTTTAGAGCCCGGCCTTTGAATATCTTTTTATTTTATTTTATTTTAAAAATTTTTTTTTAAATTTTTTTTTTTTAAAGCTTGTAAATTATTAATTTATCTATCTTTTGGCTATGAAACTTTGATTTTTTTGGACACTTTCGTGTAGGTTTCTGGCATGATTGTTTATAAAACATATCTCTCATTGTATTCTTAAATGTCATTTTTTACTGAAATCGTTGCAACGCACGACCGGGTCTGCTAGTAAGTTAATAAACAAATATATAAAAGTAATAAAAAAAACCCCACAACAATAATCAGAAATGAGCGGTACGCTTTGGATTAATAGTCAAAAACTTTGTTTTTACGGTTTGTTTATTATAACTATAATGAGTAGTATTTTTGACGTGATGAAAATTTATTGGCGGTCGAGATGGCTGTTGGGGGGGGGGGGTACAACATGCACCCGAAACGATGGCGAAACGTCTTTGAACGGGCTTTGGTGCCTCGTTGTTATATTAAATATAATTGCCCAAGTCACTCATTGGCTGTTTAACGCTATGACGTCATTGTTTGATCTTATATTGTTAATACAAGGCGTGCATCGGATGGTGTGCAAAATAATTATAAATTAAAGTCTCGCCATAAAGATATATTATATGACGTAATTGTTTTAGCTTATCTTTATATTTCAGAAAAGGGAATGATGTAAAAAGAGGATTTGAGAATTTATAATTATAAAATAATCTAACACATTGTGTACATTCAGGAAGTTTAATATTTCTTCTTTATCAAACAAGAATAAGTTACTTGGGCTTTTGACAAAAAAAGGGATCGCCGAAGGTGCCCTACAATCACTAGTTATAAATAAATAAGCAAAATTTATTGTTGTCGTAATTAATTGTCAGAAAAATTACACATGCTGTATTTGCTTATCTTCATGCAAATGCTAATTTTCTCTCCGATGAACACTGAACACTCTCACTCTATCGCTGTCAAGTCTTTTTAAGCTTATATTTACTTTAAATCACCTTATATTTTCAAACTTGAAAACAGATAAACCCTGACTAGACAATTGTATAACTGTAAAGAGACAGCATTTTTTCTTCGCGGAACGAGTGGTGATTCCTTTAGTTTACCGAAAATGGCGGCGACTCTTCCTATGTAGAGAAACAGCCCCCCTCCCCTCATAAAAGCCCCCGCCCAGGCGTTCTAGGCGCTATTGTAGTAAAAAAACAAAAACAACATTCAGTTAAGAATGATAAGAACAGGTGTTTGAAATTCTCCTTGTAATCAAATCTAAATTTATAATTAACACAATAAATCAGTTATCGAAATATCAGATACAAAGATTCAATGGGGAGAGTTAATAAGAAAAAATAATAAAATGCTATGATAAGATGTAATAACTATTGTAAAATAAAATGCTATGAGTACAAAATAATAAATACATAGTTAAGTTTGAAAGTAAACACAATTCATTAGAAGTTTTTACTTAATTAACATTTTTTTTTCTTTGGTTCGAAAAAAAGGAAAAGAGTTAATTTTTAAAAATGGTAATTAAAAAATAGTTAATGAAAAAAAATTGTAATTAAAAAATAGATATTAAAAAAATTCGTAATTAAAAAAATAGTTAATGAAAAAAAAATCCCTCACAGACTTCCATGTATTTATTGTTCAATTCTTCTAAGAAGCTCATAAAGAAAGTCGTTTATTCTAGTTGTAGTTCTTTACGTGCAATACTTTAAACTCATAAATAACGTCATCGCCAATAATTCTGTTGGTCACCCATCTTGTTATGAGGTAGTATTCTATTAATTACTTTTCTGTCAAGATGGCAAAAGAAAAACTTATTAAATGTAAGTTGTTTCAACATAAATTTTTTAAATCCTATTATCTAATGATGTAATAAAAATATACATCGAAAGTAAAAAAAAAAAACAACACTTTCTGATCAGCGAGACATTTGGCCATGGTTATGATGCGGTCACTAAGACCAACATGATATTCACGGAGTCAACTTATGCACAAACATGGACCCGTAATTATAAACAGGAATGCTGAAAGGAACTTCCTCGTGACTGAGCATGTTATTGTTAATTAGCCCCCAGTTAAGCGAATCGTTAGATTCAACTGTTACATTCTGAGAGCAGTTATTTTTGAAGACATCCAATTACCGGTATAGCCGCGATGGTATAATCCGAGGGCATAAGTAAAAATTCTTATCCGTGTTTTTACTGGAAAATGACTTAAGTAGATTGAGTATTTTATTAAAACAATCTACCACATTACTAAGACAGAAATTTTAGCCGTAAGCTGTCTCCAAGTAGCATAATCTCTATAGTCAATGAGACGTAAGTGCATTTGTGCAGATGAATCAGAAACAAAAAGGTCGTAATTTTACCCCAAATCTTCCTAGATTCAGATAAGTACTTAATTCTGTATGGGGCAGATATCTTTTTCGATATTTACATTATTTTATCATCCAAAATTCACGATTTTGTCTTCCCCCAAAAATTCAGCAAATTTTTATTATTTACTTTTCCCTTAATCCCGCCAGGATTTAAGTTATGTATTTGAAGAATCAATTATATTAGATAAAAGTTTAAGCAATGTGCGACCCCGTTAAGTTGTGACGAAGCCATTATCCAAAACGTCGACTGTAGTGTTAGTTTATAAATAAAGCTCAAATTTATTGTTTTCTGGCACAATTATTTGGTGTATTTTGTATTTAATTTAAAAGCTTTATGGCATTCCCATTCTATATGATATTTTAATCAGAAGGCAGAGTCGTAGGCCCAAACTTTCATCTGTGGAACATTTAAGACGACCTTTTCTATTTGTAGACAGGGGTAGTACAGACCAATGTTTGAGAGTATTTCAATTCAGAGCGCAGCCAGCGACACGATATAACAATCGTCTCTGAAATTAATCCACTGATGACCGAATTAACCCCTTGGGGACCGAATTAACCCCTTGGTGACCGAATTAACCCCTTGGTGACCGAATTAACCCCTTGCTGACCGAATTAACCTCTTGGTAACAGAATTAACCCCTTGGTGACCGAATTAACCTCTTGGTAACAGAATTAACCCTTTGGTGACCGCATTAACCCCTAGGTGACTATCATCTATCGTACGTCTTTTTTATCACTTGCCTTTTCTGCACCTGTTATTTTAATTTATTGTGTCAGAATGAAATATTACATTCAATATCTGACATTCCTCTAATTACATTTTTCCATTTAAGAGAGAGAGAGAGAGAGAGATAGAGAGAGAGAGAGAGAGAGGAAGTGAGTGAGAGAGAGAGTGATAGATAGGTAGATAGATAGATAGATAGATAGATAGATAGATAGATAGATAGATAGATAGATAGATAGATAGATAGATAGATAGAGAGATAGAGAGAAAGAGACATAGTGAGAGAGAAAGAGAGAGAAAGAGAGATAGTGAGAGAGAAAGAGAGAGGTAGAGATAGAGAGAGAGAGTGATATATAGAGATATATAGATAGAGAGAGAGAGAAAGAGAGAGAGAGAGTGATATATATATTTATAGAGATAGAGAGAGTGAGAGAGAGAGTAAGAGAGATAGAGAGAGAGTGATAGATAGAGAGAGATAGATAGAGATAGAGAAAGAGTGAGAGAGAACGAGAGGGAAAGAAAGAGAGAGAGAAAGAGGCACAGAGAGAGTGTGATATATAGATAGAGATAGATTGAGAGAGAAAGAGAGATAGAGAGAGTGATATATAGATAGATAGAGATAGATAGATAGAGACAGAGAGAAAGAGAGAGATAGAGAGAGAGAGTGATAGATAGAAATAGATTGAGAGAGGAGAGAGAGTGAGAGAGAAAGAGAGAGATAGAGAGAGTGATAGGTAGATAGAGAGAGTGATAGGTAGATAGAGAGAGATAGATAGAGAGAGAGAGAAAGAGAGTGAGAGAAAGAGAGAGAGAGAGACGCCATTGATAGTAAACTAAACTTTCATCATCCAACAAATTGTAAAAGAAAACTGACCAGCGATGACCATCTTTCTCACCATCACCCACATTTCATGAGCCTGTCGCCCTTACCGCTTGAGAAACATTGTTTGAGTTGGGTTTAAAGTTTTCTAGATTAGTTGTTTTAATTAAACAATTTATCCATGATTTAAATATTTATTACACAATATTATATAATATCATCTTAATTGAATTATTTTAAAATGTTAATTTATCTTTAAAATATTTGTTTCGTATTTTAGAACAATAGGAGACAATTTAATCCTCCAAAATGATAATAAATACACCTCACTTGAGTGCAGACACATTTTATATCTAGACCAAAGTTAGTCTGCACTTTATAATACTAGTACTTTATATTCTACATGTTGCAAAAAAGCATTAATTATATTAAAAATATTTCAATTAATGTCAGGTGAAAGCTTAAAAGTGTGTTTTTTGTTGATGTTTTTAAAAAAAATTTGTTTGAAATTATACTTTGCAAGATATCTAATCATTAAAAAACATTTTTTTTCTTAAATGGGCTATTGTCTCCCTTTAAACAACAACCCAAATCTAAAAAATAAATAAATAAAATAATAAAATATAATAATAATAATAATAATAATAATAATTTTAAAAAAGCAAGACCCGTAAACATGAGTGACGTTGAATATTAAGACTGAATCTTTATATTCCCAGTTATACCCAGTTATTCCCAGTTATTTCCAGATTCATATATTCACTCTGTCTTGATGCAATTATGAGCTATCATTAGTCACGCTTGTAATTTAAATTTAAAAAAAAAAAACTAGCAGCGTAAGTAAAAGAAGTAGAATGCAGTCGTAACACTGTGAACAAAGGGACCTAAAGGAATACAAACTTATACATATTAAAATGTAATCTACATATCTCAGCAGGTGTGGTTTTTGCTAATTGGCAGCAGGTATGTTTCCAGGGGTGGTCACAAGGGCTCGTAACAAAACAAACAACACAAAACAAACAAACAATAAAGCAACAAAACATAAAATTTAAAAAAAAAAATTAAATCATTTTCGAACATTTAATTTCGGCAGACAATTTTCTGTCCAGTGTCTGCTGACACATTTAATCCACCAAAGTAAATTTATTTAAAACGAAGAGACTTTTATGTGGTGAATTACAAATGCAATTTGCAATTGATTCTATCAACAATTGATTCTATCAACAATTGATTCCATCAACAATTGATTCTATCAACAAATGATTCTATCAACAATTGACTCTACCAACAATAGACTCTACCAACAATTGACTCTACCAATAATTGACTCTACCAACAATTGATTCTACCAACAATTGATTCCACCAACAATAGACTCTACCAACAATTGACTCTACCAACAATTGATTCCACCAACAATTGACTCTACCAACAATTGATTCCACCAACAATTGATTCTACCAACAGTTGATTCTACCAACAATTGATTCTACCAACAATTGATTCTACCAACAATTGATTCTACCAACAGTTGATTCTACCAACAATTGATTCTACCAACAATAGATTCTACCAACAATTGACAGTGGCGTCACCGGGTTGTTGCTGTGGGGCGGGCCGCCCCGGACGACATCATGAGGGGGGTGACACCAAAATTTTAAATTCTGTATGTTCCCGTTATTTGGCACTGGAAAACTCGGAGGATTTCAATGGGTTAAGTTGTGAGGGGTGATACTATGAGCTACTACCTCGGGTGACACCAACCGTAGTGACGCCTCTGCAAAAAAATTCTACCAACACTTGATTCTGCCTTAACTAAAATACTAAATGCCTATTGCAATCTGCATTTTTAAAAATATTTGAAACTCTGTATGAGACTTCAAACAAACCTTTAAATCTTGGTTCTTGAGGGTTCTAGAAACTTCATTTTCCAACATTCAATTGTAAAAGTGCACGGATATATTATCATTAATTTTTTTTTCAAATAAATCACTGGTA
Source organism: Radix auricularia (assembly GCA_002072015.1). NCBI lineage: Eukaryota > Metazoa > Mollusca > Gastropoda > Lymnaeidae > Radix > Radix auricularia. The sequence continues at coordinate 607,279 of MUZC01000551.1, read as the reverse complement.
CATCTGAGAGATTAAATTATCTTATCTTATATGTTACAGACGCTCCTTCTGTACAGAAGATTATTGCGTCCTACGTATTTCTATGGTTTGTGTTTAGTCTTGTATTCTTACTAGAGTTTTAAAAGATGATAAAGTGGAGGCTTTCCTGGTTTCTTCAGGCAACCCATTCCACGCCCGAATACCGGACGGAAAGAAAGAAAACTTGTATGTGTTTGTTCTTGCATATGGATAAGAAAGGTGTTTTTAACTTTATGTCTATTTGAGGGTTGTATTAGGTCATCTTTGTGTTGTATTTCTAAATTAGAATTAATTGCCTTATGTATAATTACTAATTTACTCTTGGTTCTTCTATCCTCTAGTGTTTCAAGGTTTAATGATTTAACTAACGGTGTTACTCTTGTCAGTTTTGAATATTCTCCAGTAATGAATCTGGCAGCTCTTTTTGGATTTGTTCTAACTTATCAATATTTTCTTTGGTGGATGGGTCCCATACAGAAGATGCATATTCTAGTATAGGTCTCACCAGGGTGAGGTAGCATTTTAGTTTTATATCTTTGTTACATTTGTAAAAGTTAGTTTCCCATTTTATTAATTCATCTAAGTCTTTTTGTAAAATTTTGCTATCTTGTTCTGACTTGATTGTTCTATAGATTATACAATCATCAGCAAATAACCTAACTTTAGTTCCTGTTGAGATATTGTTGGGTAAGTCATTTATATAAATTAAAAATAGTAAGGGACCTAGGACAGTTCCTTGTGGAACTCCTGAGTTAACCTTTATTGGTGTAGATTTAGATCCATTAATTATTACAGTTTGCTCCCTACCCAATAGGAAATCTTGGATCCAGTGATGTAAGGGACCTGAGATTCCAAAGTATTTAAGTTTTTTGAGTAAACTAACGTGGTGAACTTTGTCGAATGCTTTTGAGAAGTCTAGTAATATTGTATCTATTTGATCATTATTATCTAAGCCTTTTGATAGATCATCTATTAGGCCTATCAATTGTGTTTCACATGATCTGTTCTTTCTAAAGCCATGTTGGTGTGGGCATAGGGCATTATATTTGTCAAGGTGGTTAACTATTCTGCTATTATAAATGTGGTTACTTTAATACTAACGATTTTGTATGTAAATTTGAAAAACGTCGGTAAAAACTGAGTAATAAACCATCAATAATTGGCTTAATCAACACACTGGCGACAGTAGGACGGTGACATCAATTGTACAAATATTGATGCCTCTCACACCCCCCACACCCCCCCACCCCCGTGATTATCTGACATTGTGATTCATCTCTACCCGGGGAAGTAGTCGCCAGGTTCGTATCTAAATCTAAAACAGCCTCATTAATCTTGGCGCCAACAACTAATCATAAATCATCAAGTAAACGAACCACAATTTTGTTTCTTCCGGTGTTTCATCCCGAATGTGGGACGCTCTGACCTCTTCGTGGCGTCATTGAGGTCATGTGGACCAGCTGTCAATTTTGTTAGTTTTAGCTTCCGGCTGTATGTTGTGTGATAATTTGGGGGGCGGGGGGGGGGGGGGGGGGG
>MUZC01000551.1:590844-605710 GCA_002072015.1 Radix auricularia | reverse complement strand
GAGGAGTCATTGTGGAGTCGGTGGCACCGAGCTCGTCTGTGACGTAACAGCTGATGGAAACCAAACCTAATGAACAAACTCTGCTTTGGTTCCACACAGTCGCACGTTCACTGTGGTTCCACACAGTCGCACGTTCACTGTGGTTCCACACAGTCGCACGTTCACTGTGGTTCCACACAGTCGCACGTACGCTCTCACAACAGAGTCCTTATTTAGAGAATAATTTTAGTTTAGTTTATTACTAATTTTCTTTGAGGAAATTTGCAACTGAACAATAAAAAAAATTGAGCGATGTACTATTTTTAAAGATGCTTAGTTTTAATAAGTTTTATATATTAAAAAAAAACAGAAGATAGGAGAAATAATTTAATTGCGTTAATGACTACGAAAACATAGGTACAATTTTTTAGAAGCTTCAAATGAGAATGAAGAACTTGGAAGGGGGGAGAAACACCTTTTAAAGGAACATTTTTCAAATTAAAAAAATTGTAAGCATAAAATAAGTCTTTATCACTCGGATACTTGAAAACATTGAAAGAATGTTCACAATTAACGGGAGAGCTACTTTGGTCTGCATGGTAACGCTCACACGTAAGTTGTTCATTATCTCTTCTATCTACTGCATTATTTTATTATTAGTTTAATAGATACTTATATAACAAAATAGTATTTTTAAGATGTTTGAAAATGTGCACCTGTATATAAAAGCCGATGATTTCTGGGAGTTGTAAATGTGATAAAATCTTTGTTAGTTCGGGAATAAAAAAACTAATTACATTGCTTAAGACACTAAACAACCGTTCGTTGGTTTACATAGGTTTCTAAAATAGATTAAACAACACGTATGAAAACAAACCGTTCGTTGGTTTACATAGGTTTCTAAAATAGATTAAACAACACGTATGAAAACAAAGTTTTTGACTATAAATCCCTTATACATAAGACAGAAATAAAAGCATTGTCTATTTTCAATATAATACGCACCGCGCGACAAACATTTATAGTCTGAATGCGACGGAGCTCCCCTTGCTGTTAAACACGGGGATGTTGTCATCGATGCTGGAGTGAACTCCAGAGACCCGTGGAGGTCAAACTATAGCAGAGGGCTACATAGTGATACATAGAGATAAACTAAACAAATATTTTTCAAATTACGTTACATTCGATCGATCAGAAATTTTTGATACAATGCATTGTTGGGTGACAAAAGTATATTGCAAAATTTAAACTCGATAAGATTACGGGAAGTGTTTCTTTTTTACTTTAGTCCACCCGACCGACCACGACACACAAGTCAGGGATTTAAAAATTCTTTATTTGCCGATAAAAAGTTGTATTTCTATTATAGGAGATAATTATTATTTTTTTTATAACTAGTTAAAAACAACAATTCCCTTTGTTTGCACGAGTATGGACTCACGTCTGTTGGAGTGTAGACAGACATTCGGCCGTTTAAAACAACATTTAGTTTAAAAAAAAACAGTAAACAGTAATGGGATAATTTAAATACATACCACGTACACAACACGCATACACCGTACAGTTAATTCATACACCATACACTGCACCCATACCCCATATACTGCACCCACACATCATATACTGCACCAATACCCCATACACTGCACCCATACACTGCACCCATACCCCAACGATCGTTGCCAATGTCCCTTCCCACGAATTTTACCAACCTCCGTGCGTTGCTTTTCACCCAACCTCGCCCCCCACCCCCGCCCCACCTATTTTCCCCATGTATAAAAGGTAAACAGAAACCACATGAGACCATATTTAGAAAAATCTCTACAGAAGATTCCGTCAGGTCACCGTGACCTATTTATGTCATTTTTCTAAGACCTCATACTATTACGTAATCACCAGTGCCAGGATGTTGCTACGGCTCGTGTGACTTAAGCTCGGGGGACAATCCCATCTCGCTGACCAGCTGGACAGGTTCATTCACCAGTCCAGGTTTTTCCCGAGGGATGTACATGGACAACCAGGACTGCGTCTGGAACATTCACCTGACCCCGGGAAGCAGAATTGAGCTGACCTTTCAATTCTTTGACCTTCCTCCGCGCATGGGCAAGTCATGTGAGGATTACTTAAGGGTAATTATAAAAACACATTCCCTTTATTTTATGGAGCATCTTTGTAAACAAGGAAATATACGATCCTCATCAGTAACATTACGCCATTGTGTTTCCACAGTAACATTACGCCATTGTGTTTCCACATTAACATTACGCCATTGTGTTTCCACAGTAACATTAGGCCATTGTGTTTCCACAGCAACTGAAATAATAGCAACGAAATCTGAAATAGACTAGTCTTAAGTACTGGGCAATTACCAGGGTAAAATGAAATCATTTTATGCCAGATTTATGAAGTGAAATCCGTCCGTAGCTGGAGCTTGATTTGTGTAAACGACCGGATTCCGGATTAGCCGGAGTCGAAATCCTGTCCACCCCTAGTTCTATGTGGGCTGGGAAGAAAATAAAAGGATATACATAGGTTTCGTTTATTCGACGGAGAAGGCTTTTGGCCGATACTTTCTTTGTTTTTCGGCGTCTTATTAGTTTCAATAATACTTCTTTTTCTAGAAATTTGTTTTCCTACGTCAAATGTGTACATGTTAACTACTTTAACCCAGAAACAAAGAGTTGATGTGTGAGAAATCTTTCAGCTTGGTTTAAAAGATCGTATGTCAATTTTGTTGCGTAAGAGAAAGTGAACGAATTCATATGACGTATGTGGGAGTGAGGCGTGTTAAAAACCGGCCTCTTACCAGAAAATATTTGATTAATGCTAAACGCGATCCTACTTTTCCTTTGCTTCATTTTAAGCATGAATAAAAAAAAAATCAGAATTTGTGTGGAGGCTCATTTAGATAATTAAAAACAATTCAATCATGCTCATATATATATATAAAACTGAATTTAAGTCGTCAATACAAAAATAAGTGTTTTAACTAAATTTAAGTCGTCAATACAAAAATAAGTGTTCTAACTAAATTTAAGTCGTCAACACAAAAAATAAGTGCTCTAACTAAATTTTTCCACAAACCTGTCAAGTAAGCCTCAGAACGTTTTTAGAAATTACAATTTATGGATTTTGGCAGTATTACAATAAACGCGAATATATTAAGGAAATAGATTGATTAGTTATACAAAATTTAACGTAGCGGGTCACAAGTTATACCTTAGGCTTAATTTTTTTTTGTGGGTCTTTTACTTGCTGTTTGACAAAACATTTCGATGCCTGTCTCCCATCCCCAGGTTGTCGAAGGCCGAGGACTCGGCCAGTCGTTGAGTGACGAGTTGGTTTTACTTAACAATACCTGTGATTCCATGCCATCACCTGTGACTCTCGTGTCTTCCCGAGAGAAGGTCAACATTATATTCCACTCCGATGAGTCTGGGGCAAAACAAGGATTTCATGCCCGTTACACAGGTAAAGATATGAATATTCTAAGACATAGGCGCACTAGATTTTGTGGTTACTAGGCCTGTCAACGGCGGGGTACCCATTGCCGAGGAATTACCCGGGTAGTCAAACTGCGCCCGGGTACCCGTGAAAATGTTACCTTAATATTTTAACCAACGTGATCGAACTGCGGATCTTCTGTGTTCACAGAAATCGTTGTCAAACGGAAATAAAAGACGGTCCCTGCAAACTAAAATGTATTTTGATACACTATGTTTTCCCTGGAACATGAAACAAAAATCATTTTAAAAAAATGTTTTGGTTCTTTGTATTATTAAATTAAAGAAAATAGAACACAGCGCCGCTAACTGGGAACGGATAGAAAGGACCTTGGCTTTGAACTACCCCGCACATCTTTGTACCCGATTGAGCGAACCAATGTTGTTTATCTACCCCCTCCCGACTCACACATATCTTCAGTCCTATCCCCACTAGGGCTGTCAATTTTGTTCAATAATGCTCCCCGGGTACCCGTCCAAATTTCGAACGGGTACCCGGGTTACCCGTTTGAAACATCGCATAATTTTCCCCGTCAAAGGAAAATGCTACCTAGCCACCTTCCATGCACCTCATTTCACACAGTAGCCACATGGCCGACGACTATAAGTGACGTCACGTAATTTTGGCCGATTTATAACCCAGCCCCCCCCGTCCCATATTGTCACAAAATCTTAGAGCTCCCTCTTACATGACGTCACAAAGATTTGCAGCCCCTCCCCCATAAAAGCCGCACTTCCTTTTTGAAAATGAGCATGTATCAAATAACTTTATTGTCACTTAAGTTTGAATTTAATGTGAAGTTGAACTCAAAAATACACGCGTAAATCCATTTAAAACGTCATTAAATAAATTGTAAGCATTCAAGTTTTTAAGTGGGACTTTCATTTTAAGTTTCACGTTTTGATGTGACGTTACATCTCTAAAACACACACACCCTTCGTCACAAATGTGTGACCGCCTCTTCCCCTAGGTGCAAAACGTTATTTATGGATGATCTCTTACTCATCTTTGACTGCTACTGATAGTAACTAATTTATTGACTTTAAAAAAAATGACATATTTGGGTGTATTATTAAAATAAATTGTTGGACAAGGCGCACGTGGTAACGAACACAATTGAATGGAGGGAGGATAAATTGTTTAGCGCAATACAATGTTTAAAAAAAATAATTTAAAAAAATAAATAAAAGACGAATGGGAGCCGAAGTTTTGCCTCCGTAAATATATACATTGAAGCTACAATTTCACGGGTACCCAAACGGATTTTTACTACCCGGGTAATCACATGGCAACGGGTACCCGGGTCCCGGGTACCCGTTGACAGGCCTAATCACCACCATACTTTAAAAAAAAAATAAACACCTGCTATTTAAAAAAAAAAAAGATGTTTCAATCATTGAACGATCTTCACAATATAAGACCAAAAAAAAAATGCTCGGGGATGGGTCCAGAAAGTAGGAAAGTCTTGGAAAGTTTAAATAATTACAACAGTTATCAGCTATGATCTAGAGATAACCCGTTATGTCATCATACGATTACCGCCCTTTATCTTTATAAGACTTTGTTTAGCCCCCTTCCCCCCTCCCGGCCAAAAAGAAATCTCTTTCTTAATCTTAGATATACAGACGCTCGTTCTATGCAGAAGATAATTGCGTCCACAGACCATGAGAGATGATCTGTTGGCAAGTGATGCAGCGGTCACAGGCCACGGCTATAAGGGTTCCACGCATTACCCAGCCGCCTAACTATTGTCTAGATAGGTACCCATTCAGTAGTAGTAGGAATAGCGAGCACATTCACATTGAAGAACATTTTTAAGCATTTCGAAAGGGTAACCCGGAAAACTGTTCAAATTTTGGACGGGTACCCGGGAAGCTTTTTTCCAACAAAGTTGACAGCCCAAGTGGTCACTGGATTAGATTATAGGTAATCGGTAGCCAATGAATTTTGGTCAGTGGATTATTATAGTAAATACAAAATTGAAAATCTAAGCATTGAAGGAAGGGCCATGAAATGACCTTAACACTGTTAATATGTAATACATGTTTGGTGGCTTCAATTGTTTGTTTGGTGGCTTTGATTGCTTGTTTGGTGGCTTCGATTGCTTGTTTGGTGGCTTCAATTGCTTGTTTGGTGGCTTTGATTGCTTGTTTGGTGGCTTCAATTGCTTGTTTGCTGGCTTTGATTGCTTGTTTGGTGGCTTTGATTGCTTGTTGGTGGCTTCGATTGCTTGTCTAATGGCTTCAATTGCTTGTTGGTGGATTCGATTGCTTGTTTGGTGGCTTTGATTGCTTGTTTGATGGCTTCGAATGCTTGTTTGGTGGCTTTGATTGCTAGTTTGGTGGCTTTGATCGTTTGTTTGGTGGCTTCGAATGTTTGTTTGGTGGCTTTGATTGCTTGTTTGGTTGCTTCGAATGCTTGTTTGGTGGCTTCGATTGCTTGTTTGGTGGCTTCGAATGCTTGTTTGGTGGCTTCGATTGCTTGTTCGGTGACATTGATGCATGTTTGATGACATTAATACATATTTGATGAGATTGATGAATGTTTGAGGGCATTATTGAATGTTTAGTGACATTGATGCGTGTATTGCGGCATTGATGTTAAAGTTCTCAATCTCTCTATCATTGTTACAATGACTTGACATAATGTATCTTTTTGTTGTACGTAAATTAATTTCCGTCTTCATATTTTTTCCTTGGTGGAGACTTGTGCCTAGTAACTTGACTCTTTGTGTTTCGTCTGCTACTAATACCCTCTCACTATTCACTGTTCAGTAACTTAACGTTTTTACGATGTCCAGGTTTGTGTCAGGCTGACGTCACACACACCGCCATATTGACCACCCCGAACTATCCCGGCCCTCCCCCCGAGGGTGTGACATGCACTTGGAATATTGGGACTCAAGGGTCGGCTACTCGCATCAAACTGAGAGAAAATTCCCAGGACATCAGAAATGTACCGTCTTGCTGGACGTCCCCCCTAAAGGTCATTACATCAATTCACCTGTTTGGCCTCTCTTTTTCTGTAGCTTCTGTGGGTAAATAAATTCAGCGAAATAAGTTTTTTTTAACATTAGCTGGTTGATTTACAAGCTTAACATGTCTGTGAAATATGCGCTGATTACGATTGAAGCTGCATTACTAATATCGCAAGCTTTATAACTATTGTATTAATGTTGATAAATCAAGCAGATATGTATATAAAATTTTTTTTCCCACTTGATGCCAGACTAGATAAAACGCACGACAAAGTTTGCAATCAATGAGAGTGCATCACTGTTCTCAGGTATTATTCCAATGTTAGTTAATGCTATATAACGAAGTTTTCCCTCTACGCTATAAAGGTGATATCTGACACATCCAGCCCTGACGGTGACCAATTGTGTTCGTCTGCTACCGCCCAGGCGTTTCTCGGTAACGCCACAGTGGTCTACGACCCGAGAACCTCAAATACGACAGTGCCCTGGACTGGTCAAGTTGAGGTCATCATCTTACATCAGAACGGTGAGTCTTATGGAGTGCTTCTTAATGTACCAGAACAACTGTGAACAAGAGGAGGGGGTAGCAGTAGATCCCCCCTAGGTAGCTGTAGATCCCCCAAGGTAGCAGCGTAGAACCCCACTGGGTAGCAGTATATTCCGCTGTGTAGCAGTAGATCCCCGTGAGTAGCAGTAGATCACCCTAGGTAGCGGTAGATCACCCTAGGTAGCAGTAGATCCCCTAGGTAGCAGTAGATCACCCTAGGTAGCGGTAGATCACCATAGGTAGCGGTAGATCCCCATGGGTAGCAGTAGATCCCCCTAGGTAGCGGTAGATCACACTAGGTAGCGGTAGATCATACTAGGTAGCGGTAGATCACACTAGGTAGCGGTAGATCACACTAGGTAGCGGTAGATCAAACTAGGTAGCGGTAGATCACACTAGGTAGCGGTAGATCACACTAGGTAGCGGTAGATCCCCATGGGTAGCAGTAGATCCCCGTGAGTAGCAGTAGATCACACTAGGTAGCGGTAGATCCCCATGGGTAGCAGTAGATCCCCCTAGGTAGCAGTATATTCCACTGTGTAGCAGTAGATTCCCGTGTGTAGCAGTAGACCCCCCTAGGCAGCAATAGATCCCCCTAGATAGCAGTATATTCCACTGTGTAGCAGTGGATCCCTCTAGGTAGCAGTAGATCCCCCTGAGTAGCAGGACATCCCTCCTAGGTAGCAGTAGATCCCCTTGAGTAGCAGTGGATCACCATAGGTAGCAGTAGATCACCCTAGGTAGCAGTAGATCCCCCTAGGTAGCAGTAGATCCCCACTAGGTAACAGTAGATCCCCCCTAGGTAGCAGTAGATCCCCCTAGGTAGCAGTAGATCTCCCTAGGTAGCAGTATATCTACCCTAGGTAGCAGTAGATCCCCTTACGTAGCAGTAGATCCCCCTAGGTAGCAGTAGATCCACATTAGGTAGCAGTATATCCCCCTAGGTAACAGTAGATCCCCTAGGTAGCAGTATATCTCTCTAGGTAGCAGTAGATCTATCCTAGGTAGCAGTAGATCCCCCTTAGGTAGCAGTAGATCCCCACTAGGTAGCAGTAGATCCCCCTAGGTAGCAGTAGATCCCCCTAGGTGGCAGTAGATCCCCCTAGGTAGAAGTAGATCCCCCTAGGTAGCAGTGGATCCCCCTAGGTGGCAGTAGATCCCCCTAGGTGGCAGTAGATCCCCACTAGGTAGCAGTAGATCCCCCTAGGTAGCAGTAGATCCCCCTTAGGTAGCAGTAGATCCCCACTAGGTAGCAGTAGATCCCCCTAGGTAGCAGTAGATCCCCCCTAGGTAGCAGTAGATCCCCTCTCTAAGGGACAAAATTCTCTGTAATTTTCCTTGGAGCATTCTTCAAATTATTGTAAAATCTAAGTCCAAGCCACCGGCTAGAACCATCAAACATTTTCTTAAAGGGAAGCAAAGCTTTAAAATAATGAATGATGTTTTATTTTTGTTTAACAAGAAAACTTAAAAGAGCGAGACTCCTTTTAAGGAAGAATTATTGATTGTTTGTATTTGAATTATTGCACTTTTAAAAGAAAATTATTTGATATTTTTTTCATGTTTACTGCAGATGTCCGAGACTGTGTCCGGCTGTGTGGTCAGAGCCACAGCTGTCAGAAACACGTGTCCCGGGTGTGGCTCAATGAAAGCTGTTTTTGTACAAATGTGTCTCAGGGGTGGCCATGTGACAATGTGACAGAAACTGTCAAAAGCGGAGCATTCTTTGACGGTGATACAGTTGCTTTTTTTTCGTTAAATAATGTTCATAAACCTGGTCATTTAGAAATTATAACAATTTTTGGATGATAATAACATTTTCTGCCTTTGATTCTGGTAGTCTGATTTCATTAAAGAGTCGGCGAAATACTCGAACATAATTTTTTTTTTAAACCCGTAAAAACAAAGTTTTTGACTATAAATCCTTTATTTACGAGACATAACTAAAAGATTGTTCCTTACAATACGCATCGCAAGACAATCCAAAAATCCAAAATTTTAGTTATGTTACATATATAAATGATTTATAGTAAAAAAAAACAAACAACAAAAGACTACTAAAATCTGCCTGCTACATTTCAGCTCCATTTGATCACTGGAAAAGGGTTATAAAACATTTTTAATATAGTGCGCACCGCGAGACAGACTAGCAATTACTAGCATTTGCAGATCGGGAATATATTTTTTTAAAGTATCGTCAATATAATACGCACCGCACTGCGCGACAGGAAAATATTAAAAAGGTTGTTCAATATAATACGCGCAGAGACACTATAGCAAACAATTAACATGCTACTTCGAGATAAATAGGAATAATCTAAAAATGCATTACAAGAGAAAACATGGCCATCACTCATTTTATTCGCCCACAAGTGAGGGATTATACAATTTCTTTACTCTCCCTCCCAACATAGAATTGTTGTTTATACCGTTGCGAAAGTTGTTTGGGTGCGTGGGATTGTTTTGTTACTCTTATCTGAGTGAAGCCTCTCGTATTAAGATGGTATGGTTTTTATCATGTATCGGGTCGTTGTGGTATTGTGATGTTGTGTTATTGTGGTGATGTGGTGTCATGTTATTGTGATACTGGGGTGATGTGTTATTCTGGTGCCGTGGTATTGTAGTGTTGTTATTGTGGTGTTGTTATTGTTGTGTTGTTATTGTGGTGTTGTTATTGCGTTGTTGTTATTGTGGTGTTGTTATTGTGGTGTTGTGGTGTTGAGGTGGTATGATATAACGGTTGCGCGTTTCTGTTATTGTGTTGACAGCATCACCGCACTGCGTCCAGGAGACCGACATCTTTGCTGGCAGCCATATCACGTGGCTTGCGACGTCTGCTGGCAGCGTTGACCTACAGATGTGTCCAAGTTTTGTTAGAGGTAGGCACTCACTAGATGGTCGTCATAAGGAGTTGGGCCTTACAGGAAAGATAGGTTGTTGTATGAGAGCATTTCTCAACCAGGATATTCCTAAAGATTCATCGAGTCTTTCATTGCAGGAGATGCTAAACGAAACTGTATCACTGATCCCGAGTCTGTCACTGGGGGCCTGTGGACGAGACCAGACATGTCTCAGTGTGAGAACCTCGAGATTTACGAGATAGTGCAAGATTTGGAATTGATTAAAGCCAACCCAAAAAGGTAATTAAAAAAAAAATATATTTTAAAAAAAAATTAATTAAAACATGATTTAGCGAGAATGGAAGCTAGTCGGAAAAATGTGGCTTGGGAAAAGTTTCAATAAACGGTAAAACTGTCAAATGTTTTTCTTTCGGTCAAAACTTCATACATTAAAGAAAACCACGTGAATACAGTATTTGATGACGTTAACCTGATTTCGTCACGTCTTAAGCATAAACTACAGCAAGCTGCTGGACATCGCACTGCGTTTGGCCAACGTCACGAGTAGCATCTCGGACCTTACCCCAGAGTGGTATCCCCTGTTTCCAGGAGACATCTTGTCCGCTGGTCAAGCTATGGACGAACTGACCACATGTGTTGAACATATCGAAGTGTTTACAACAGGGGAGGCGGACACGCTCATCCAGGTGAGCTAGGGACTCGGGTTAACTCCTCGCAACCCAAGTCTTCTAGGAGATGGTGAATATCAAGGGAATGTACCCATACAAAAACTGCTTCATGAATAAATTTTACACATTATCTCTCTTTTAATATGATTGTTAATAAACAACTTTGCCAGCAGGTATAAAACATAAATAAAATATTTTCATTTTTGTAATATCAAGAATGCTGATGTTTTTATGAAAATTAAATATATTGTCTTTAAACTGTTAGTTCAAGAAAATTCTTGACTTGCTGAAAGTATGTAATGACGAATCCAAAGTTTATAACTTTCGTAATGCTGAGAATCTCATGTCTGAACATTTCTTAGAAATTCTTGGCATCTGTGGACAACACCGTAGATCAGAAAGCTGCCGTCATATTACACAATGCAAGGGCGGTAAGTTGGTGGACTCATTGTTTCCCTTTGACCAGAGTTTCCCGATTGTGTCGCTCTCTAAACTCTCGCCGTTTATATAAATACCGTACTTACATCATACATAACCAGACCCCCTAAAACTGCTTTAGAATTGCCAATTGTTTTTTTTTCTCGAAAATTTCCTATATTAAGCCGACCATACAATAGTCTAAGTTTACTCCATATTTTTGGTTCATTAAAATTTGTTACTTTAAAGATGTGAAAATGCTTAAATTTCTGTTACACACAAGTTAACCTTTTGGAATAACACAAAAAAACATGTTCTGCTCTTTCCACATTATTTCCTATAATAATATCTGAACCTCCACTCATAAGTTGTTCACAACAGATGATTAACGAAGTTTATATTTAGAAAAAAAAAACATTTTAGTGTCTGTCCTTGTGTCCATTTTGTTTTATGTGCATATAAGACGACACATGATTTAGTATTTATTTATAGTTCAAAACTGGGCTTATATGCGAGTAAATACGGTAAGTTATTGAAAGAACTTGATAATTATTAATCAATTTATTATATGAGCACCAGTTACATAGTCAATATGTTTCAATGTAATATGAATGGAAAATTTTTATATATAACTCGTTCAAGTCATGGTGTTTTGGTTAAATCACTATCATTGCGTACGTTTATTTTAAGCGCGGTATTTCAGTGGGTTGTGTTTTCTCAGGACTTGGTGGAGTCAATGGCGGCTAAGGTCGTGGACACGACCCAGCGTTTTGTCCTGAGTGTCGTCATGAAGTGTCCAGGCTTCCATGACACCACGTCACCTACCGATGAACAAAGGTCAATGTACGGGCTGACTCTTAGGAATCTGGGTAACTTCTTCCGACATGCTTTATCGTCCTCCTGATCACCATCCTAATCCTCACCATCACCATCATAATCCTTATCATCACCATCCTAATCCTTATCATCACCATCCTAATCCTCAACATCACTATCCTAATCCTCAACATCACCATCCTAATCCTCACCATCATCATCCTAAACCTCACCATCACCATCCTCACCATCACCATCCTAATCCTCACCATCACCATCCTAATCCTCACCATCGCCATCCTAATCCTCACCATCATCATCCTAAACCTCACCATCACCATCCTAATCCTCAACATCACCATCCTAATCCTCACCATCATCATCCTAAACCTCACCATCACCATCCTCACCATCACCATCCTAATCCTCACCATCACCATCCTAATCCTCACCATCGCCATCCTAATCCTCACCATCACCATCCTCACCATCACCATCCTAATCCTCACCATCACCATCCTAATCCTCACCATCACCATCCTAATCCTCACCATGACCATCCTAATCCTCACCATCACCATCCTAATCCTCAACATCACCTTCCTAATCCTCACCATCACCATCCTAATCCTCAACATCACCATCCTAATCCTCATCATCATCACCATCCTAATCCCCATCATCCCAACGATTGGCGCTAAAGCCCATGTATTGCTTGGTCTACTCAGTCGCTGTCACTACATGAAGACCGATTCATGACCTTTGGCCTCCAGGATCGGACCATCAACTACTGAAGCGCTTTGTCCACCATTCCATCTATCGCTCTATCGTTATGCCTGTTAGAATTTCACATCTCCGTTAGTTTACTCTATTGGCTGCCCTACATGTTTGCATTTGTTATGATATCCATCTTATTGTGTGTTTAAAATAAAATTAATGACACATTAAGTGAGATTTCAAACCTGAAATGACCAAGTGGTTAATCTTACACCCACCTGCCGCCCCGCCCCCACCCTCACAAAAATCAACGCCTTAGTAAACTATCAAAACCGTTGCTATAACTTATTTTATTTTTTACTGACCTTAAGATCTCAATGTGTAAGTAACAGCCCAATGTTTAAAGTATTCCGACAGACAGGGTGATACTTGAAAAAAAAATCACCAGATAGTAATATTAATCATTATTCAAGGAAACTAAATCATTTTAAATGTAATTATTGTCGCGATTGAAATGAGATTTTCCCGTGAATTCAGATGTTCAAATAGTGAAGATGTTGGCTAACAGATCGCTGACTTATGAAGCTGAAACAAGTTCCTTGTACGTGCCCAAATCTGTGCTCAGTGTAATGAATAACGTCTCAACAGGTAAGTCGCTTACACTTCCAGTCTCTAAAAGATGTAATTAGTATTATACTTGTGTGTAATCAATAAATGTTCATTGAACTAAATAGAGTTTAAAAACACGTTAAAGTGTCTTGAATATAATGGAAGAAGACTTTAACACTTAGCCAAGTGTGTATAACCTGACCATAGCACAAGAACAAATTATAACCTACCCCCTCCCCAACCCCTCAACATACTCTCCCAACTAACTTCTAACAAACTATTAAAACAATAAAATCATTGTGGATTTTTATGTTCTTGTTTAAAATGCCTCCCCTCCCCCTTATTATCTGTTAGTTAATTCCCATAACAATGTTTGTATATTTATTTTTTTAGATGGTGTTGTCAGCGTGTACCTGGCCAGGTTTAAAACGATTTCTCAATTATTGTCTATGGCGGAGACCAGATACCACAAGTACATTGTTGTTATTTTTTTTAATCTTCTTTTTTTTTTTAATTTATTATAGCTCTAAAGACTTTGTGACTTAACAAAACTTGTATTCAAATGATTTAATTATCGAAATTATTACAAGAGCACGGTTAAGCTTAAGAGCAAGCGTAAGAGAAAGCTAGAACGAAGAGTCGTTAAAGAGAGAGAGAGAGTAACAGAGAGAGAGAGAGAGAGAGGGAGAGAGAGATAGGGAGGGAGAAAGATAGAGAGAAGGGGGCTGGGTGGAAGAGAGAGAAAGAGGGAGAGTGGGAGGTGAGAGGGAGGAGACAGAGAAAAAGAGTGAGTGTGACCAGTGGCGTCGCTAGGGGGGTGCGGTGGGGGCGGGCCGCCCCGGGTGACACCATCAAGGGGGGGACACCAAAAGGTAAAATGCTCTATATTCCTGTTATTTTGCAGTGGAAATCCCCGACGATTTCTATAGGTTAAGTCGTGAGGGGGTGACACCATGAGCTACCGCCCGAGGTGACACCAACCCCAGTGACGCCTCTGAGTGTGACAGAGAAACAGAGGGAGTAAGAAAGAGAGAGGTCGTGTGAGACATGCTCATTTGCAAATACTCGCTTTGGTTAATTATATATAATACTAATAATGATAATAATATTTATACAGCGCAGTTCTTCAGCAAGCAGCTGGGCTCACAGCGCTTAATTACATAAAAATAGGAACACACATATACATTATTTATAATGCCTTCAATGTAAAAAATAAATAAATTTAAAAGAAAAATAAATACTGACATGATGATGCATACAAGCTACGTTTATCATTTTGTTAGAGAAATGTTTGATTATTTTGTTTTATTAATATTCAAAGAAAATTTTGAAGAGATGAGTTTTTCAGAACTCACTGAGAAGTTTTCGTGATGGGTACATGATGGGTGCATGATGGGTGCAGGCAAGCCAATGAATAATTCACGAGGTTTTTAAGTAGCACTATTCTATTTTATTTACAGAGTACCGCCCTTCTCAAATTTCATTTCAAGTGACGTCATATCTGCCGAGGTCATAGGTCAACCAATGAACGATTTGAAAGATCCCATCAGGTTAACATACCACATTGTTAAAGTAAGTTTGAGAATAACTTTTCTTTGGATTTTCTTTAATTTTAAAGAAAAAATGAAAGCCTCAGTATTGTTAAATACACTTTTGTTGTGTGAGGCAACTTCGATAACATCAACACATGGTAACTTATGTTACATCAAATTTGGATGCTTTCCAGTGAGTTTTCTTTTTAACATCACTGCACGCGAGTTATCGACAAAAA
>MUZC01000551.1:571238-586751 GCA_002072015.1 Radix auricularia | reverse complement strand
GTTGTCTGGTTCTCGTAGTCTGGTTCTGGTTGTCTGGTTCTGGTTGCCTGGTTCTCGATGTCTGACTGGCAGTGGTCTCAAGCCACGAAGATGTGGCTACAAACAGCTCAACAAGTTTGACGGGCCCCCACTGTGGCGGACTCGCTGTCTAGGGGAATTTTTTAGGTCCACCCGTTTTGACCACAGATATAACATCAGGCGTACAGTAGTGTGGTAAAAGTATTCACGAGACTTGACTCAACAGAGAAAATTACGTTTATTTACAGTATATATTGACATATCTATATCCATAGCAATACAGTGTAGCAGCTATCATAGAATACATTCACTGTGTTTGTCTCTCTCTCAACATTTCGATAAAACAGGACTGTCCTGGTCCACGCTCAACACTCGTCCCTCTCCCTGCTTAATACACACTGTTCCCTCATTGACACTCTCACCTGACATCTCTACACACTCCCCTGTGAACACCCGGTGAGCGAGTATTCAAGTCCACGGGTGTTCACGCTTTGTTTATCATTCACCCTACATTTTCGCTCAGTCATTCTCACACCATAACATCTAACCGTGACACTCATGTCAATGATAAATATAATGTATCAAAATTTCATAGTGATCGAATGGACAGTAATTGCATTATTGAATTATTAAATTATTTTATTTATCTCTTTATGCCATGTTAATATTTTGAGATAGAATGTTATGGTGCTTAATATGTTCAACAACCTTTCATGTCGCACAATAAGGTGCGCATTACATTGACATTACTCTTTAAAAATATATTCACGATCGTTGTGAATTATATTAAACACGACTTTCGAAACATAACTAGAATTTAGTATTTTCGTATTATTTGGCCCTGCGTGTTAAAATGAACATCCTTATAGTTATCTCTCGTATTTAAAGGACTAGCAATTTACCCGCGCCTTGCTGCAGTTAATTAGGATTTTAGTTATTGAAAAATGCGTCTTTTTATATAGATAATTGTGAGAAAAAAACTATGTATAGGCACTCGTCCTATAGTGAGAAAAGGATTTAATATTTTTGCCTCTTACCATCACGGGAGTGTACTCAACAACTTCCCAAAGTTTCAAGCTTTTATCTACACGGAAGCTTCGAGAATTAGTGTTGATTTAGTTTTATATATACCATTTTAGGGGGAAAATAGCTTTTGGTCCCCCGGCCACCAATGAGTGGAAATTTTAAAAATGTATTTCATTACTTTCCTTATTACCATCGCTGGGTGTTTCTAAACAACTACAAGAGGCTTTATACTATTACATACACAGGAAACGGGAGAAGCAGTAATTTTCAGTTTATATTAGCTCATTTAATAGAAAAACTACGTTGGGGCATCCGGCATGCAGAAAGTGATAATTTAAATATATATTCACCTGTTACTATCGAAGAAGTGTACTCAAAAACTTCCCAAAGATTAAAGTTCTAAATAATTGGCACAAAGGACAAATAGTGATTTTCAATTTTTACAGATAAAGAGAAATAGTTTTTAGGCCCCCAGCCCCACATAATTTGGATTTTTAAATTTTGGGGGAAACCATTTTTTTTCAAATTATCGTCAAGAGCACGTAATCAACAAGTTTCCAAAGTTTAATGCTTCTATCTTTACGGGAAATAGGAAAATTGTTGATTTTACTTTTTTATGGAGCCCATATTAGGAAAAATGTATTTTAGGCTCCCGCCCCACATAAGCTAGATTTTTAATTTCTTTTTTGCCTATATTCGTCGTGAGAGGGTACCCGACAACTTCTCAAATTTTCATACTCCTACATACACGGAAAGTTGGAGAATTAGTGATGAGTCGGGTTTTAATATAAGAAAAACTATATTTGGGCCCCCGGTCCCCCATGAGAGGGAATTTTAACATTATTTTTTCTCAATTTTTTTCGGGAGCATGTAGTCAAAAAATTTCCGAAAGTTTCATGCTCCTACCTACACGGGAAATAGGAGAATTAGTGATTTTCAATTTTTATATAGCTTATATAAAGAAAAAAACGTTTTTGGAGCCCCGGCCCCCTTGAGTGGGAAATTTAACTTTTATTTCATCCAATGATCGTCAAGAGGAGGTATTAAAAAAAAATTTACAAAGTTTCATGCTTCTACCTACACGGGAAGTTGGAGAATTAGTGATGAATCAGTGAGTGAGTGAGTGAGTGAGGGCTTTCCCTTCTATTAGTATAGATTTATAATCAAAAACTTGATTTTTTAAACTTTTTTTAAAATTACATTGTTCCCCTTTTCCAATTTAATATAAAAAAATCTTCATGAAGGCACACATTATTTTTTATGGCGCGCAGGACCACACGCTCTGTTAATCTCAAAACCTAAATCATTATGATTTACGTCTATATTTTCATTTTTTTTTTTAAATCAAGATTTGCCGGCCATAGCGGCCTTACACTGACTGAAGGACGTGATTAGGTGGAATATATATTAATCTCTTACTCTATTTTGGCAAGGGAGCATCTTATTATTTTGTTTATCACTTTAATAAATCTCACACATAAATAATATAAAAGCCCAGGTCACTCACTCACTCACGCACTCACTGGATGTGGAACGCTGAGGAACGATGTACAAAAGTCTACAGCAGTTAGTTGAAAAATCGTATGTTGATTAGCGCTGTAAAAATATTTAATATGATGACGTCATTGTTTGGTGTGCATCGGTCGCAAAATACAACCCCTATTATTAAATACTTTGCGTACATTTCAGAAAGTTTAATAGTTCGTATTTATCAAAAAAAGTTGGCGCCGCAAGCGTCACGGCGCCCCGGCACAATCTAGTTTATTATAAACTAGCAATTTACACGCGCTTCGCTGCGGTAAATTAGGATTTCAGTTATTGAAAAATGCGTCTTTTATATATAGCTAATTATGAGGAAAAAAAAACTATGTACAGGCACTCGTCCCCCTAGTCAGAAAGGGTTTATTATATTTTTGCCTCTTACCATCGCAGGAGTGTACTCAACAACGTCCCAAAGGTTCAAGCTTCTACCTACATGGAAGCTTGGAGAATAAGTGTTGATTTAGTTTTATATTGAACATTCTAGAGAAGAAAAAAAATTGGGGCCCCCCGGCCAACCATGAGTAAAAATTTTTAAAATTTATATAATTATTATCCTTATTACCATCGCGGGGTGTACCTAAACAACTACAGAAGGCTTCATACTTTTACCTACAAAGAAAATGGTAGAAGCAGTAATTTACAGTTTTTAATTGCTCATTTAATGGAAAATCTACATTGGAGCCTCCGGCATGCAGTAATTTATAATTTAAATATATATTAACCTGTTACCATCGAGGAAGAGTACTCAACAACTTCCTAAAGTTTAAAGCTCTACATACTCGGCAAAAAGGACAATTAGTGATTTTCAATTTTTACAGATAAAGAGAAATAGTTTTTAGGACCCCGGCCCCACATAATTTGGATTTTTAAATTTCCTTTTCGTGGTGAGATGGTACTCAAAAACTTCCCATATTTTCATGCTCCTACCTACATGGGAAGTTGGACGTTGCAACGTTGCACGCCTTTACCTATTCGGGAAATAAGATAATTATAGATTTTCAATATTTATATAGCTCAAATTAGAGAAAAAAATGGTTTTGGGGCCTCGGCCCCCATGAGAGGGAATTTTAACTATCTTTTTGCCAATTGTCGTGATCGTGTATTTAAAAAATCTTCCAGAATTTCTTTTAAACCAAATTACGTCGTGAGAGGGTACCCAAACACTTCCCATAATTCCATGCTCCTACCTACACTGAAAATTGGAGAATTAGTGATGAGTCAGTTTTTAATATAAGAAAAAATATATTTTTGGCTTCTGGCCCCCCAGGAAACGGATTTTTAACATTCTTTTTTGCCAATTTTCATCGGGAGCGTGTAATCAAAAATTTACAAAGTTTCATGCTTCTACCTAAACGGAATTCGGAGAATGTATGTCTTTCAATGTTTATAATGCTCATATAAGGAAAAAAAAGTTTTTGGGACCCCGGCCCCATGAGTGTGAAATTTAACTTTTTCTTTCTTTCTAATTACCGTCGAGAGCATGTACTCAAAAAATGTCCACAGTTTCATGCTTCTAACTACACGGGAAATAGGAAAATTGGTGATTTTCAATTTTTATAGAAACCAAATATGGAAAAAAATGTTATTTGCCCCCCGGCCCCACGTGAGCGAGATTTTTAAAATTCTATTTAGCCAATTTTCGTCGTTAGAGCAACTTCCCAAAGTTTCATGCTTCTACCTACACGGGAAGTTGGAGAATTAGTGAGTGAGTGAGTCAGTCAGTCAGTCAGTCAGGGCTTCGCCTTTTATTAGTATAGATATTCTCTACGACAATATTTGTCTGATCGCCATGAAACTTTGCAAGAATTTTGAATTTTTTCTAAACATTTCTGTCTAAAACGGGTATTTCCCGGGCCATCTTGGTACATTAGATTTTAACGCTTGCATTTAATACTAATTATGATTTTTTTAAAGTGTATTTTTAAAATACAAAGTGTTACAATCAGAACTGTCGAAATGTTCGCTTCATTGTGTTAAGTAAGTCCCAATCTTTGCGATATTTCGTAGTCACATACCCTAAGCATTTTTATTTTTAGTAGTATGCTGTCATATTTGCTCAAAATATGACATTTCAAAAGGATACGATAAATTATGAGTTTATCAGCTAGCTTTTGTTAAATGTTTTCCCAACACTAACTAAATCCTACTTCATCTCTGAGGTTTGATAAAAACAATTGTCAAGTTGGAGTCAACATGCAATACATAAAATATTAAGACATTAATTAAGAAATTTAATAATGTAACATTGTATTTTATTAATAATTATAGCGAGCAATACCCCAGCAAACAGTTTAATAAGAGAAATAGTCATTGACATTTAAAATAACCATACACTCTTGAGGTTGTTTAGAAACTATTTTGCGCAACAACAACAAAAACAAAAAAAAGACATTATAAGAAACAAAACTTATAAATGACTAGCCGAGTTATACAAGGTCTGAATGTGACAGATGCTTTTCAAGAAGAAAGCTAAGAATCTTGTTGTTGCCATTTCAAAACTTGTTTTCGATTGAATGGTTGAGTTGACATCCACATGGCATAAGAGGAACACAGTTAAATATATATTGTTTAGAAGCTTGATTACCTTAAATTTTATGATGGCCTTGTCCTTTTCTCCCAAATACAACACACTGAGGTGAAAAAGAAAATTGTTGCTCATTTCTGGTGGTATGGGTTTCATTATACACAAATATTACAGCAAGTTTATCGAGAATAATGCCACAAATTCAGCACCAATCGTGTTAGAAGAAGGAGCACTTAAAGAATAAGAATTTTGTCAACAGTTTGTAACACTTTTATTTTATAGTTAAATGTCATGTTTTCATTTCCCACTCAATATTTTTCATATTTTAGATGATTGGAAGACCTTAGTAAAACTTTTAATAGCTTGGAAATTATTATTTTTTCTTCAGAAATATTTAAGAATTACCTAAAACTGTCAAATAAATCGCTTGTATTTTTAAAAACGTAAGCAAAAGCAGCTGTAATTGAACTGATTGTTTCAGAAAAGTAATCTTTAAAACAAAGCTAAAAAAAGCCAAAATAATGTTAATTCTGTAATAGAGTAATTATAAATGATTGCCTTAATCATATACTTTAAGTTGAAATCTTCTCTGCACAGTAACAAAGTAGCATATTAAGAACACAAACATTTAGAAAATTGACATTCGAACAATAATATTGATCTACACCACTGAAAAAGGAGGAATCTCAGAAATTAGATTGATTTAAAGATTTTGAAACCCAAGATGCAAACAATTTTTGGATACACAATTGTTACTTTGTTAATCGACAGTTGAGCCAGTTGGTAAATTATCCAATCGGATATTTGGTAACTTAACCTGTGTCATTTGAAAATATATGCAATAGGAACAGTTGATAATGAAAAAGTTATGAAAGTAGAACACTTTGACAATTCGTTACTCCCTAAAGAGAATATTTGTTTACTCAGTTCTTGACACAAATTGTAAATCAACAATTGTCCGGCATCCTTCCGTCTCGCGAGACGATGGTGCATCACCGTTGGGTTGGGTTGCATTTCCTCGAGTGACTGTGCAGTCCTATCCTTGAGTGACAGTCTTTGCCGCAGTTTTTACACACGAGTTCTGTGCTTCCAAATGTTTTGGCCTTTCTCCTAGATCTTCTGTCTGCAGCCTCCTCCATTCTTCGCTCCTCGGCTACTATGACGCCCTCTTTGACAACTGTGCGCCACGTAGATCGGTCTTCTGCCTTACACTCCCAGTCACTTGTATGTATTTTGGCTGCTTTCATGTCCCTTTGACAGACATCTTTAAATCGCAAGCGTGGGCGACCTGTTTTCCTCTTTCCTGAAGCAAGTTCACCATATAGGAGGTCCTTCG
This sequence comes from Radix auricularia, assembly GCA_002072015.1. Taxonomy (NCBI): domain Eukaryota; kingdom Metazoa; phylum Mollusca; class Gastropoda; family Lymnaeidae; genus Radix; species Radix auricularia. The sequence continues at coordinate 580,305 of MUZC01000551.1, read as the reverse complement.
GGATGCGGCCGGGGCTCATTCTTTTGACATGTCCTAGCCACCTCAGGCGTCTTTCACTAAGAATTGAGAACATGCTTTGGGTATTGGCACGCGTTAGTACCTCACTATTAGGCACTTTTTCTTGCCATTTAATACCAAGGATGCGGCGCAAGCATCTCAAATGGAAGCTGTTAAGCTTACGCTCTTGTGATGTATAAGTGGTCCATGTCTCGCTCCCATATAGTAGTGTACTGATGACACAGGCTCGATAGACGCACAGTTTGGTTTTCTCCGTTAGCTTGGTGTTTTGCCAGACCCGCTTATTTAGTTTAGCCATTGTTGCGGCTGCCTTGCCAATTCTGCTGTTTATTTCTTCTTCAATGGACAGTGTATTGGAGACCTTGGATCCCAAGTAGGTGAAGCTGTCCACAACCTCCAAGTTTTCATTATCGATATTTATGGTAGGAGGAGGTCGAGTGTCTTGGGCCATGATGTTTGTCTTTTTCAAGCTGATTTGCAGACCAAATTCTTTGCAGGCATTGGAGAAGCTTGACACGAGTTGTTGCAAACCAGATTCTGTATGTGCTGTTAGTGCCGCATCATCCGCAAATAGTAGCTCTCGAATTAGGACATCCGTCGTTTTGGTCTTGGCTCGGAGGCGGGCAGTGTTGAAAAGTCCTCCATCAGCTCTGGTATGTAACCAGATTCCCTCACTGCTATCCTTGAATGCGTATCGAAGAAGTACAGAGAAGAATATTGCGAAGAGTGTTGGTGCGAGTACACAACCTTGTTTAACTCCGCTGCTGACAGGGAAGGCCTCTGACTTAGCTCCATCGAACTGTACTGTGCCAAGCATATTTTCATGGAACTGTCTGATGATGGCAAGTAGGTGAGGGGGACATCCAATTTTTGCCAGTATTTGGAATAGCCCGTTGCGACTGACTAAGTCGAAGGCTTTTGTAAGGTCCACAAATGCAATGTATAGTGGCATCTGCTGCTCTCTGCATTTTTCCTGGAGCTGTCGTATGGAGAACACCATGTCTATGGTAGACCGACCGGACCGGAAACCACACTGAGATTCTGGATAGACGCGGGATGCTAGGCTTTGTAAACGTTTTAGTATAACGCGGGCAAAGGTCTTTCCTACAATACTAAGGAGTGAAATGCCGCGATAATTATTGCAATCACTCCTATCACCTTTGTTTTTATATAGTGTCACTATATTTGCATCCTTTAGGTCTTGGGGGATGTAGCCCTGTTCCCAGCAGAGGGACAGAATCTCGTGCAATGGTTGGAGTAAAGCTGTCTTGCCACTCTTTAGAACCTCTGGTGGTATTCCATCATTCCCAGGCGCTTTTCCACAAGCTAGACTGTCAANTAAAGTTGGCCTGTCTTAGGCTGGGGTAAAGTTGGCCTGTCTTAGGCTGGGTTAAAGTCTGTCTGTCTTAGGCTGGGGTAAAGTCTGTATATCTTAGAATAAGGTAAAGTTGGTCTGTCTTAGGCTGGGGTAAAGTCTGTCTGTCTTAGGCTGGAGGTAAAGTCTGCATGTCTTATGCTGGGTTAAAGTTGGCCTGTCTTAGGCTGGGGTAAAGTCTGTCTGTCTTAGGCTGGGGTAAAGTCTGCATGTCTTAGGCTGGGTTAAAGTTGGCCTGTCTTAGGCTGGGGTAAAGTCTGTTTGTCTTAGGCTGGGTTAAAGTCTGTCTGTCTTAGGCTGGGGTAAAGTCTGCATGTCTTAGGCTGGGTTAAAGTTGGCCTGTCTTAGGCTGGGTTAAAGTCTGCCTGTCTTAGGCTGGGGTAAAGTCTGCCTGTCTTAGGCTGGGTTAAAGTCTGCCTGTCTTAGGCTGGGGTAAAGTCTGTCTGTCTTAGGCTGGGGTAAAGTCTGTATGTCTTAGGATAAGGTAAAGTTGGCCTGTCTTAGGCTGGGGTAAAGTCTGCATGTCTTAGGCTGGGTTAAAGTTGGCCTTTCTTATGCTGGGGTATAGTCTGCCTGTCTTAGGCTGGGGTAAAGTCTGCATGTCTTAGGCTGGGTTAAAGTTGGCCTGTCTTAGGCTGGGGTATAATCTGACTGTCTTAGGCTGGGGTAAAGTCTGTATGTCTTAGGATAAGGTAAAGTCTGCCTGTCTTAGGCTGGGTTAAAGTTGGCCTGTCTTAGGCTGGGGTAAAGTTGGCCTGTCTTAGGCTGGGGTAAAGTCTGCATGTCTTAGGCTGGGGTAAAGTCTGTATGTCTTAGGATAAGTAAAGTCTTTATCAACTTTTAATTTACATATTGTGCAGAAATAAGATGAACAACATTAGTTCATCATTGTTATAGGTACTCCTAATAATCCAATACGCTTTATGTACTATAACCATCACCATAAACTGTAGGGATATGGTCACCATACATTGAAGACTATTGTCGGTTATTTTTTTAGTTTTCATTGAAATGCCCTTAGCATTAAATGACTCAATCAGTCTAACTTACTGATGATACTTTGGCTTTACTAGGTACTTTCCATTTAATTTGTTTAATCTGTACTTTTCCCTTTCTACAAACATGGATTGAAGTTGTTACTAAAATTTGAATAAATGAAACTAAATCAGCGAAAAAATAGGAACATAAGAAATCAACTAATTTAAACAAAAGATGAATTAAATAAATAAACGGAACATTCATTTTTGTATTCGGCATTAAAAATGATGCCCGCATTGTCTTGAAGGTTTGCCTCTAGTCGTCGTGGGCGTATCTATGGCTGGGTACCGGGAGACGTATGGCCACGACAAAATGTAAGCAGCTACATCATAGTCTGTTATATTATATCATCATTTATATTGATAATGTAAAGTGATTATCTAATGGGCTAAACAAAGTCCGCATTGTCGAGTATTTTTATCTGTGCTTATATCTTTGACCTTAAACTGCAATGAGATAAACTGGCTCTGTTTTAAGATGCTTAATTTGCTCTTTTCATAGTGATAATGAAGGGTTTTGATAACTATCCAGATAAGGGTGAGCGAGGTGATGTTTTTACGCTGCTAAGTGTTAAATCGGAGTCTGTGGAAACGCCTTTCTGATAGATTTTCTGAACACATTCTGAGACTTATATAAGTTAAACTATTTCTTGACTATTTTATTGGTGACTGTTACACTGTCACCAATCACTGCTGACTAACTGTGTTCACTATATTATAGCCATTTATTACTCCCTTCTATTCTCTTAATTTATGTCTACTGTATCTTTGGTTGTTATATTAAATTTAAGCTGATATATATTTCTTTTCACTTATAGCGCATATTATATCAATATGTTGTTAGTTGTTTTCTTCATATAAAAGCTCTTACTTTATTCAAATTATTTCAAATACTTTTAAGAAACGTTAAAGTCTTGGTTACGAGATTAATCTAAAAGACGTTTACATTTTTATGCCCGCGAGATAGAACTTTACAATTCAACGCGTTAGAACAATATCGTAATGGCAATGAAAATATTTCTGTTATTTTAGATGTTGGCTTCGACACGATGTTCTCCTCACCTGCCTGTTGCCCAGTGTAGTTCTGGTCATTGTGGTAAGTTCACATTTGTATAGTTCTGGTTATTTGTGTAGTTCTGGTCATTGTGGTAAGTTCTAAAGTTGTGTAGTTCTGGTCAGTGTGGTAAGTCATACCTTTGTGTAGTTCTGGTCATTTGTGTAGTTCTGGTCATTTGTGTAGTTCTGGTCATTGTGGTAATTCCTACATTTTTGTAGTTCTGGTCACAGTGGTAAGTCCTACATTTGTATAGTCCTGTCATTGTGGTAAGTTCTAAATTTGTGTAGTTCTGGTCATTGTGGTAAGTCATACATTTGTGTAGTTCTGGTCATTTGTGTAGTTCTGGTTGGTGTGGTAAGTTCTACATTTGTGTAGTTCTGGTCATTTGTGTAGTTCTGGTCATTGTGGTAAGTTCTACATTTTTGTAGTTCTGATCACAGTCGTAAGTCCTACATTTGTGTAGACCTGTCATTGTGTTAAGTCCTACATTTGTGTAGTTCTTGTCACAGTGGTAAGTCCTACATTTGTGTAGTTCTGATCACAGTGGTAAGTCCTACATTTGTGTAGTTTTGGTCACAGTGGTAAGTCCTACATTTGTGTAGTTTTGGTCACAGTGGTAAGTCCTACATTTGTATAGTTCTTGTCACAGTGGTAAGTCCTAAATTTTTGTAGTTCTGATCACAGTGGTAAGTCCTAAATTTGTGTAGTTCTAGTCATCGTGGTAAGTCCTACGTGTGCCAGTATTTCACGTGAGTTTTGAAGATATATGGAATATTTGCAAGTAATGGGAGAAACATTTCAGGCGAGAATAGGAAGACATATTTACAATGTTTAAAAATAATGTCAGAGTCAGATACAGGCGTTCAAACATCTGATGTGACTTAAATGTGACCTTCAAAATCAGCTCCCACCCACACAAATTTTTAAAAATTAAAAAATGTAAGCATTATAAAAACATTTATCACATTCAAATTGACAATTTATTGTGATTGGCTTTCTTCTGTCAATACAAGTGATGTGAGTAAATGTGGAGTTATTTTTTGTGTGCGGATTGGCGTAACTTGATATGAACCATCTTATAAAAAGTCATTTCTGAGCGAGGAAACATGTGGAGACCATTAAATGTGACAGAGTTTTTGACAAAATGAATGATGGATTAATTTATCATTTTCAATGAATCAAACATAGATCTATATGTTTCTGAAAAGTGTTTGCGGTTTTCACCGAGTGTAGCTTTGAACTACACAAATGTATACCCCAAATTAACACAGTTGTTCTTGCGATGTTCAACTTTATTGTACACATATTTATACCCCAGATTAACACAGTTGTTCTTGCGATGGTCATCCGTGTCATGGTCAAGTCGAATTCATGCACCATTAAAAGTAGCGTCCAGGACCGGAGTATCCTCAAGTAAGTGACAATGTTTATCCAGGTTAGTCTTGTCAGATTTATTCAAACTGACCCACCAACATCCAGTGTGTGTTTATCCAGGTTAGTCTTGTCAGATTTATTCAAACTGACCCACCAATATCCAGTTTTTGTTTATCCAGGTTAGTCTTGTCAGATTTATTCAAACTGACCCACCAATATCCAGTGTATGTTTATCCAGGTTAGTCTTGTCAGGTTTATTCAAACTGACCCACCAACATCCAGTGTGTGTTTATCCAGGTTAGTCTTGTCAGATTTATTCAAACTGACCCACCAACATCCAGTGTCTGTTTATCCACATTAGTCTTGTGAGATTTATTCAAACTGACCCACCAACATCCAGTGTATGTTTATCCAGGTTAGTGTTGTCAGATTTATTCAAACTGACCAAACAAACATCCAGTGTATCTATGACATGTACAACGCCATCCATGTAGCCAGTATCGATATATCTATAATGTCTTTCCATAATTGACAATGGTCATGCAACTGCTGATAGAAAAAAAAGTATAGTAAAAGTTCAACATCAATTTATTTAATGTATACGTCACTATATTTATCTCATGACGTGAGTATTAAAAAAAATGTCTAAACGTCATTAGTTTTGGTTCATGACGTCATGAGTATTGTCTGACGTCGTGATTTCTGTGTGATATTCATGACGTTTTTACACTACTCTCTCACCCCCACCCTCCCCACATAAGAATGAGCCTGAAAGCCTCTGTGATCCTGTTGCCCCTCCTTGGCCTCACCTGGGTGTTCGCCTTTCTGACGTTCTCCGCCCAAGACAACATGACCTTGTTCTACATCTTCACCTACGTGTTCACCCTCATCAACAGCTGCCAGGGGCTCTTCTTCTTCGTCTTCCATGGTCTGCTCAACGCTGAGGTCAGTAGTGGTCATCTCTTGATGACAGCATGGGCGTTGACAGCAGGGGTTTAGCCAGCAAGGGCGTAGCTTATAAGAGCGTAGTTTGCATGGGCGTAGACATAATGTAGCCAGTTGATGAATTTAAAATTAAAAATAGTGTTCACTGCTACACGTGTGTTGACATCACTACACAAGATACACACTTGCATCAATTTATCTAGCTTTGGACTTGTTACAAATGACGTCAACATTGAAATTTATTTATTATTTTCTTTTTTAATTTTGTAATCACTTTTAAATTTTAATTGAAACAGACACACATGATTTAGGGAATAAGACTTAATTAAAGCAGACACACATGATTTAGGGAATAAGACTTAATTAAAGCAGGCACACATGATATAGGGAATAAGACTTAATTAAAGCAGACACACATGATTTAGGGAATAAGACTTAATTAAAGCAGACACACATGATTTAGAGAATAAGATTTAATTCAAGCAGACACACATGATTTAGGGAATAAGACTTAATTAAAGCAGACACACATGATTTAGGGAATAAGACTTAATTAAAGCAGACACACATGTTTTAGGGAATAAGACTTAATTAAAGCAGATACACATGATTTAGAGAATAAGATTTAATTCAAGCAAGCAATGTAAAAAACATACCTACAAAAACACCCAATAGAGGAACAAAAGAATCCAGTCCTTAATCAACAATTGTCTTAGAAGCATTCCCAGAATTCACTGGCCGGACAAAATCAGCAACCGGAAACTGTGGCAGCGGACAAAACAGAAGCCCATTGAGGAAGAGATTCGTCAGAAGCGGTGGGGGCCGCGGTGGTTGAGTGGCAAGCGCGCTCGACTGTCGTTCCGATGGTCACGAGTTCGAATCCATGAGAAGCCATGAGTTCCACCCAGCCCGAAATGGGCGAAAAGTGGCGGGGTAATGCGTGGAACCCTTAGCCATGGCATGCGAACGCTGCATCACTTGCAGATCCAGCAAATAAAGCAGGCTGAAGTCGGAGACCACGGGCGCAAAACTCGTGGCACGCAAAACTCAAAATTCAATATTGAGAACTAAGAAGAAGAAGAAGAAGCGGTGGAGGTGGATTGGTCATACACTAAGAAAACCTGCTTCAAATACAACAAGGCAAGCCCTGAAATGGAACCAACAGGGTAAGCACGAAAGAGTCCGTCCAAGGAACACTTGGCACCGAGAATTGGAGGCAGACATTAAGAGAATAGGCCATGAATGGAAGATCCTGGAGAAACTGGCCCAGGATAGAGATGCCTGGAGGTCTCTTGTAGGTGGCCTATGCCTTTGAAGGAATCGCAGACGCCGATGTTCCTCATGGACTGCACGGGGCCCCGGGCTGCAATCAAACGGGGCCTATCCAGCATCCTTAAAATAAAATGATTGTTAACAGCTAATATAAGACTGTAACTAAATACTAATAATAAAAAAAAAACGAACACGAAGAAATAACTGTTTGAAGTGTTCGCGTTAAAAAAATTAATTTTTCCCGGCTGGGAATGGAACCCGACACCGGTAGCATCACGAACCTGTACTATCTCCACACTGCCAGCGGAAATTAAACTATAAACTATATATCATGCGAAGTGAACCAATTAAAGTTTTTAAGTACTATCAATATTATCATATCTGAACGCGATCAGTTGTATAGATAGTATTTAATATTTATTAATTTATTATATTTTCAAGGGTTCGTGCAAACATTTGTACACTTTTATTATAAAATATAAAAAGTTTGGCGACCCCCAAACCGGCGTGGGCCCCTGGCTTTAGCCCGTTCAGCCCCCCCCCCCTTAATCCGCCATAGACTAGAAGGCTCAACAACAACAACAATAAAAATCGAGCACAAATGTTTTATGAATAAGACTTAACTTTGAAGATTGTAATTGCCATCAAATAATAGATATTCTCTCAGCAAGGTAAACAAAATTAATCCCAAAATTTGTTTTCACCCTCTCGGATTGACCCGGCTCAAATTGACGATTTAAAAAAAAGTCTTTATGCACACATTTTTTTGCTAAGACATTTTTTTACATTAAAAATTTGTAGACATTTAATTTATTTCCTTTTTTTGTTCCCCAGGTGAGGTCAGCATTCGACAGACGTTATCGCAGACACAAGGGGAATAAATCTTTGTCAGAATCGTGTGTTTCCAGGAACCGGAAAGCGTCAGAATTCGTGTCATGCGCGGAAGATGTTGATCAAAATGACTTCAGCCGTACGGTGAATACGGTGAGTGGCCGGCAAAGCCAGGATGTAATACAACTCATGGGTGAGGGATGAATTGTGTTTGTGTATGTGTGTGTGTGTGTATGTGGGGGGGGGGTCGGGTGTGTGTGTATGTTTGTAAAATTGTCGACCGTCTTCGTTAAAAATATACTCCAATAATAAGGTCAATAAAATATGCTCTCTTATTTGTAAATGCATCAGGCTTTAAAAATTGTCAACGAAAGGCACTAACACACCTGTTAAATAGTAATAATGTCAAAACTGTTCCCCCTACCCCCACCCACTCCAACAAAATGTTAACAGATAACTCTGTCCAAACTGTAAAGAAATAAAACTATTCACATTGTACTCAAGTAACATAAAGAACTAAAATATAAAGAAAGTACAAGAATTTATTAAATTATAATTAACAATCTTAAAATGTTTTCTTTCTTTCTTTTTTTTTTTCAGCCCGTATACATGTCAGTGGATAAGATCATATAAGTTTCTTTTGTTACCTTTCAGATTTCACTCCGGGCTCCTATGAGGGACGCGAGCCTTAAGAAGGCCACATACTTACATCGTACTGGGACAGACACGACCAGAGCGTAGGGGATTGATGGATACGCGGTGGGGGGGGGGAGAAACTACAAAAAAAAAAATGATGAAACGAAAACGTAAAATTATATTTTTAGCCCACTGAAAAGATTTTGAACAGTTCAAACGCAAAGGATATTGCAAATGCAACTATTAATATTCAACTGTCTAACACTTACACTTACATGTACTCTCTAGGCCACACAAGGCAGCCAAAAGAACATGGCTAATGTCATGAGAATAGTCCTAGACACACAAGGCAGCCAAAGAACATGGCTAATGAGATAAGAATAGTCCTAGACACACAAGGCAGCCAAAGAACATGGCTAATGAGATAAGAATAGTCCTAGACACACAAGGCAGCCAAAGTACATGGCTAATGTCATGAGAATAGTCCAAGACACACAAGGCAGCCAAAGAACATGGCTAATG
>MUZC01000551.1:531677-556845 GCA_002072015.1 Radix auricularia | reverse complement strand
GAGAGAGAGAAAGAGAAAGAAAGAACAATCATGTCCTATTCAGATAACACTAACATCAATCATGTCCTATTGAGATAACACTAACATCAATCATGTCCTATTGAGATAACACTAACATCAATCATGTCCTATTGAGATAACACTAACATCAATCATGTCCTATTGAGATAACACTAACATCAATCATGTCCTATTGAGATAACACTAACATCAATCATGTCCTATTGAGATAACACTAACATCAATCATGTCCTATTGAGATAACACTAACATCAATCATGTCCTATGGAGATAACACTAACATCAATCATGTCCTATTGAGATAACACTAACATCAATCATGTCCTATTGAAATCACACTAACATCAATATGTCCTATTGAGATAACACTAACATCAATCATGTCCTATTTAAATCATACTAACATCAATCAAGTCCTATTGAAATCATACTTACATCAATCATGTCCTATTGAAATCATACTAACATCAATCATGTCCTATTGAGATAACACTAACATCAATCATGTCCTATTCGGATCACATTTCGAAGCGCTCTTCCCAAATTGATGGGCGTGTTATTTAGATTACGCTATTTATTCAAACAAAAATTAATCAAACCACAACTCGATACTCTTATTCCAAATGGCACCTGCTCTTTGAGCGCACATGCCACAGGTGAACATGTTATAAAATTTTAAAGTAAGAAGTTCATTTATAATATGTAAACAGGAAAAAAATGCTTGCCATAAAATTAATATAATTTCCTCATGAAATTGAACTCAATTATTTAACGTAAATTTCAAATTCCTTTGAGGGCACAGAACGATATAAAATTAAAATTAAAAAAAAAATAATGATAATAAAAAATAATTTAAAAATGTCCACTTTGCTTGTAAAGACTCTTTCTGGAGATTTTAAAAGAATTATAATTTTTTTTTAAGATAACAAATTTTAAAATTTAATACGTAGCAGTTCTTGCTAAATTCTGGGTTAACCAAAAAAAAAAAAGTTATTTACCATTTAGAAGGTATTTTTTAAACTAATAAAACTCAAGGCGCGGGTATGTCACTGATTAGAAAGTGGCCGCACATCAGCGGACACACGACGTCTGCGGGCACCACAGTATATATCGGCGGGCACCACGAGACAGTATATATCTGCGGGCACCACGAGACAGTATATATACGCGGGCACCGTGAGACAGTATAAATCTGCGGGCATGGTGAGACAGTAAATATCTGCTGGCACCACAAGACAGTATATATCTGCGGGCACCACGAGACAGTATATATCTGCGGGCACCACGAGACAGTATATATCTGCGGGCACCACGAGACAGTATATATCTGCCGACACCACGAGACAGTATATATCTGCGGGCACCACGAGACAGTATATATCTGCGGGCACCACGAGACAGTTTATATAATCGGGCACCACGAGACAGTATATATCTGCGGGCATGGCGAGACAGTATATATCTGCACGCACGGTGAGACAATATATCTGCGGGCACCACGAGACAGTAAAGATCTGCGGGCACGGCGAGACAGTCCTCGAAATTGTAAACATCTAAAGTCAACACTTACCTTGTAGGCTTAAACCTTTGAGACACTGACTCGTGTCACCTCACTGGTAACTGCTTTTAATCTCGGCCAATTGAGGATGGCGTTATTCTGACCTGGCGGAATGATTCAGTGTTGGAAGCTTATGTTACGGTAATATATATAGACGGCGAGTTTTTTTTTTTTTTTAATATTACTCTCTATCGTTTGTTTTTCGGTTTGTTGTGAATGATACAAGCATGTGAAGGTGTGGGATGTTTGTGCCCAGCAGGAGTGTGAAGGTGTACAACAAGTGGTTGGTAGTAGCGTGCGGGTGATGTTAGTCCACCCACTAGTACCAGAAGTTTGGCATGCAAGACGGATGGAGCTGGGGATGGTTGGGGGTGGGGGTCGGGGAGGGGGCTAGAGGTGCGTGACGTGAGGAGCTCGAGGTCTGGTCCAGGTAGAGGGTAGGGGACAGATGAATGGAATACGCCCCCTCACCTACTCCACCCCCTTACCTCAGGGGGTTACAAATTGAGAGAACATTCGAGGATAAAGAGAGAGAGAGAGAGAGAGAGAGAGAGAGAGAGAGAAAGAGAAAGAGAGAGAGAAAGTGAGGAAAGGATGAAGGGATTGGAGTTGAGAAGACAATTTCTGTGCATAAGTAACCAACGTGGGAGTGGGGAGTACGCGCTTAGATAGAGGTGGGAACCAAGATAAAGGAAGGGGGGGGCTCGAACAAAAGTGAGGGAGGTTAAGGTTCGTATGGACCTAATACTGACATCCTGAAGGCGATTGGCCAGAATCAGTTCTCTGCCACCCACTTGTTACGCATAATTTCATTGGTTGATTGGTGTCATTTAATTAATACGTTTTCACGCTTGATACAAGAGAGTGATGAGAGGAGAGAGAGAGGGGGGAGATNTATATATAAATATAAAGAGAGGGAGAAAGAGGAAGAGAGAAAGAATGAGAGAGAGAGAGAGAGAGAGAGAGAGAAAGAGAGAGAGAATGAGAGAGAGAGAAAATGAAAGAATGAGAGAGAGAGAGAGAAAGAGAGAGAGAATGAGAGAGAGAAAGAGAGAGAATGAGAGAGAGAATGAGAGAGAGAAAGAGAGAGAAAGAGAATGAGAGAGAGAATGAGAGAGAGAGAAAGAGAGAGAATGAGAGAGAGAATGAGAGAGAGAAAGAGAGAGAGAATGAGAGAGAGAAAAAGAGAGAGAGAATGAGAGAGAGAAAAAGAGAGAGAGAATGAGAGAGAGACTGAAAGAGAGAATGAGAGAGAAAGAGAGAGAGAGAGAGAGAAAGAGAGAGAATGAGAGAGAGAATGAGAGAGAGAGAAAGAGAAAGAAAGAATGAGAGAGAGAATGAGAGAGAGAGAATGAGAGAGAGAATGAGAGAGAGAAAGAGAGATAGAATGAGAGAGAAAGAGTGAGAGAGAAAGAGAGAGAGAATGAGAGAGAAAGAGAGAGAGAAAGAGAGAGAATGAGAGAGAGAGGTTTGTTTGCCTATATACCACTCAGTAACCTGCTCAAATCCGACTTGTCGCTCCCATAAGGCTTAAATAGCAATTAACTCTGTGTACTCTTCCTTTGTTATTTAGGTTTAGTTTTTAGAATTTGTATTAGTTAATTTAGGGTTGGAGTTAGGTTTTGTTATAATTGTGAATTTAGGGTTATGGTTAGATTTAGTTTTAGAATTTTAATAGTTGAACTTTCCCATTTCTTTGTAACTCGGCATAGCAACAAAGATGACGGTAAGTAACGTGGGAATGTCAACTCTGATTTTACTCTAATATAAAAAAGTGACCAATGTTAATTTTGTTTTAATTAAGTCCCCACAATTCTTTGAAATATTTTTTTACAGCACAAATCGACTATCCTGACATTAAAATTTTTTTAATAAAAAATCTGGACGACGTCATCAGTGAGTTTTATGTGTGTAAAAATATTCCTGCATTTATACAACCAGTGAGCACGCACCCACACACATACATACACATCACACATATACACATACATAGATATACACACACACATACACACACATATACACACATACATAAACACATACACACACATAAACACGCACATACACACACATATACACATACACACACATACACGCACATACACACACATGCACATACATACACACACATGCACATACACACACTCACATACACATACACACATAAAACACACATACACACATACGCACATAAATATATTATGAGAAGTGCCTTGAAACTAAAACTTGAATATAAAACGAAGCAAGATCTTAATGTCATCCTCTTGTAATTCTCGCATCACTTTGCACTGAAAAATTAAAACTTCAAATGGTCACCAAAATTATTGTCAGTTAAATTACCCCCCCCCCTTCCCGCCACCATCCTTAAAATGTGCATTATTTGGAATGTCATTAAGAATAAACTAACAGCCTAAATATTGTTAGAGAATTTCTGGAGTTTTTAGCGACATCTCGAAATTTTGACAGACTGGAGATGAAAAGAAGTCAGCTTAGAACTATGTCCACGCACAGTTCGTCTATGTCCACAGTTCGTCTATGTCCACGCACAGTTCGTCGGTGTCCACGCAAAGTTCATCTATGTCTACGCACAGTTCGTCTATGTCCACGCAAGTTCGTCTATGTCCACGCACAGTTCATCTATGTCCACGCACAGTTCATCTATGTCTACGCACAATTCGTCTATGTCCACGCACAGTTTGTCTATGTCCACAGTTCGTCTATGTCCACGCGCAGTTCGTTTATGTCCACAGTTCGTCTATGTCCACGCACAGTTCGTCTATGTCCACTGTTCGTCTATGTCCACGCACAGTTCATCTATGTCCACGCACAGTTCGTCTATATCCACAGTTTGTCTATGTCCACGCACAGTTCGTCTATGTCCACGCACAGTTCGTCTATGTCCACGCACAGTTCGTCGATGTCCACGCACAGTTCGTCTATGTCCACGCACAGTTCGTACATTTGAAAAATGGTTGGAAACACGTTTTGTTTGGATCGATCCTTGGGCCCGAAACTTCGCTCTTGCCTCAGCTGATGTAAGCCCTTTAAATGGTACGGTCAGTCCGCTTGTGTGTTGGTCATTGTCCAGTCGTCTAATTACCCCTTGCACGTCCCTGTTGGTAATTTGTCCACTAGTCTAGTTTCTTCCTGCAGAATGGGACTGCAAAAGCTTTTTAATAAAAAAAAACATCGTACACAAACTCTTTGTGTAAGAAGACAATAAATTTAAGCTTTATTTATGAACTAATAGGCTACTAAAAACAGTGGACGTTTCGGCTAATGCCTTTATCAGTACAATAACATGAAATAATTACTTACATAAACCTAAAAACATATTATATGATAAAAATGATAAGAAAGGAAAAAACAACAACAAGGACACAGGATATGTCCTTGTTTTGTTTACAAGAAACAACAGCTAACGTTTTTTGATAAAAGTCTTCAGAAGACTTACGTTCCTGCACACTCTTTTGAATTCCTCGTTGAAAAACTTTCATCTCTTACTCGTTCACTGAATTTTTTCTAGAGTTTTTTTATATATTTTTTATATTTTTTTTTTAGTCCCATAACCTCTTTTTATCGAGGTCGTAGAGGATACTAATGTTACCATTGGAATATTATCGGGCTTAATAGACACTGGCGGCGCCCATCCCTCTCCAGGTCAGCGGATGACTTTCTAAGCGTTAGTCATTGCACAACATTTTTATGTTGGCTTTTCGTGGGCTTTAACTCATGCCCCTCAGCTTGTGAGACGAGCGCACTATTGACTTCGCTACCCAGCCGCCAAGTTGTAGAGTTATATCTTGTAAATTAAAAAAAAAAACGTCGATCCAGATGAAACTTTTAAAACAAGAAATAAAATTCTTTAAAAAAAATCAAAGTTTAAAAACAAATCTATTTTTCTTTTATGGAAACTTTGGTATCAATAATTACTTAGTTGGCTTTTCTGGCATGTTTTCTGTTACTTCAAGCTGTTTGTGTTTATCTCCCTTGAAATTATAAGTGACCACTTTTAAACTTTCATTCGGCAATGTTCGTTTTATACAAAAAATTGTTTTAGGGTTAATAAAAATATAAAATTGTGCGAGCTATGGTGGTGGGCAGGTATATAACTGCAGAACAAATGTCGAGACCAACAATGCGTCGGTGTTTCCCCGCAACAGATGTATACTCACGTTGTTTTGATTTCTTTGTGCTGTTGTTTGTGTCCGTTCTCTCCCCACTTTTTTACACTATCCATAGATAGTCTGCAGCCTAGGAGTACCTAATGTATATATAATTCATCTAAGAAAGTATGTGCAAACAAGCATGACGAATGAACGTTGCTCGGATCGACCAATCAGTTTATAGTTGGCAAGCAGAGGTGGTCTCGAGACCAACAATGGTTCTTGCGTTCACTTACGATGTTACGTCACAGAATAACGTGTTATTCTTAACGAGCAACCAAGCCCGTCTAAGAACGTTCCGCAGTCGTTTTGATGGCATGTTGTACCTCCCATCCAACCGGCCATAAATTTGTATCATGTCAAAATTACGATTATTTATAGTTTTAATAAATTAACCGTAAAGAAAACAGTTTTTGACTATAAATACAAATGGGTGCGGCTCATTTCTGGTTATATTTATTTACTTTGTATATATTTGTTTATAAACTTCTTAATATTAATTTAATTTGATTTAAAAAATTCCTAACTACACTGAAATCCGGATACTATTCGGATCTGCCATAAGTATTTGCCAAATCCAGATGGTGGCGAAAATCTTCATATCCGGTCCCCTAGTTTATTACGACAACACGAATAGCATTTAATTATTTATGTGTTTATAATTATCTCTGTATTAGAAATATTTGACTTGGGTCATCGCTTTTCACGTTAAATTCACAGACTAATTACATAATTATAATTATAACTAGGGTATCAACCGTAAAAAAAACACGGAATTTTAAAAAAAAAATATATATTTTAGTTTCAATCTCTTTATTTTGAACAAATTTTGATCAGAAAAAAAATCAATATATATAATATAAAAATTAATGTAGGTATGTATGTTTGTCCTTTATAACTCGCTAAACCATTCATCCGATCACTATTAAAATGTAGGAAATTGTCGAGTACGCTTCCGGGATAGTTTGTATGAAAAAACATTTTGAAAATTGACATTCATGGGGGACCGGAGACCCTAACTGTTTTTTTTTCCTTATATAAGCTACATTCAAATTAGTTTAAGTTTTAGGTTTTTGGAAAATGAATGGATCTTGACTAAAGCTTAGTAAATATATATTTTATAACTCATATTAAAATACCATACTGCGTTCAACCCCTAATATCCATTCCTTTGGGGCGGGGGGCCCAAAATCTTTATTTTCGTAAGCGTTTAACACTTTATTTCCATTCTGATTTTAAACATCCTTGAAAGATATTGAAAAAAATATATCATGATTTCGATTGAAATAAACAGGTATTTTAATGTTAATCTCTTGCGCCGATTGGGCCTGGGGCCCTTAATAATGTTTTTGCCTATATGAGATGTATACAAATTGTTAAAGCGTTAACGACCTGGAAAATGAATGGATCTTAACCAGACTTGGTTTATAATGATTTAATAGCCCATTTTAAATTACTATGGTAAATGGAATCTTTAATCTTCATCCCCTCGGGCCGGGGGCCCTGATTCTCTTTTTGTAATCGTATAATATTCTATTTCCCATTCTGTGACATGGTCTCAACAAATGTAGCTAATATATTAAATGTGATCATAATTGAAATGAACAAATTTTCAAAATTTACATCTTGCACCTACTGGGCCAGGGGACCCTTCTTGTCATGTTTTGCTTATGTATATAAATCTATATTTATATAAATCAATGTATGTATGTATGTTTGTCCATTAAAGCTGACTAAACATCCGATCACGATGAAACTAATGGTTTATGTGAAAAAGAAATTGGAACATTGACATTCATGGTGACCGGGGGGTCCCAATTTTTTCCCATTTATATTAGTTATATACAAATTAGTTAAATCGTTAGCTACATGGAAAATGAATGGATCTTTACCAAACTTAATACTTACATTCTTTATAGCCCATATTAAAATACAATACGGTGTTGAACTCCTAATGTTAATTGCTTTATTTTCGTAAGCGTTAAAGACTTTATTTTTGCCTATATGAGATGTATACAAATTGTTTAAGCGTTAGCGACATGGGGGAAAATGGATAGATCGTAACAAAACTTGGTGTAAAATAACTTGATATCCTATATATAAATTCTATAGGAAATTGGATACAATTTCTAATGTTTATCCTTCGGGCCGGGGGCCCTGATTCTTTTTTCGTAAACGTTTAAGATTTTATTTCCCATTCTGTGCCATTGCCTCGACAAATATCGATAATACACTAAATATGATCCAAATTGAAATGAACAAATGTTTCAAAATTTACATCTTGCACCAATTGGGCCAGGGAACCTTTAATGTCATTATTTATCTAAATATATAAAAATAAAAGTATGTCTGTGTGAGTGTGTGTGTGTGTGTGCATGTCCTTTATATACCATGCATCCTATCGTCATGAAACCTTTGGAGATAGTTTATTACGGTCCCTGGATGATTACTGGCAGCATTATTTTATATATTTAACACTCATGAGGCGCCGAGTGCCCAGAATGTCAATTTTTGCTTACATGAACTATAAAAATAGTTCAAGAGTTAGCCACTGTGTAAATTGATCAATCTTAATTAAAGATAGTATGAAAAATTTTAACAGCCAATAATAAAATACTATAAGGCACTGAACTCTTAATGATCATTCCTTCGCGGCCGAGGACACTAATCGTCTTTTTCTTCTTCATCGTATACGTTTTTATTCCCCATTCGATTATTAATGATCTCGATAAAAAATGACAAATATATCCCATATTGTGCAAATTAAAAATGAAAAGGTGTTTTCAACTTTATATCTTTCACTGAATGATGCCATAATAAACACTTTTTGCTTATATGAGCTATATAAAAATAATTTTATTCGATAGCTACTGTGTATATGAAGGGATCTTACGTAAAATTTGTATACAAAAACTTGACAGCTTATATTAAAAGGCTATAGGGCCAC
Source organism: Radix auricularia (assembly GCA_002072015.1). Lineage (NCBI taxonomy): Eukaryota > Metazoa > Mollusca > Gastropoda > Lymnaeidae > Radix > Radix auricularia. The sequence continues at coordinate 548,153 of MUZC01000551.1, read as the reverse complement.
TGAAAAAAGTAGCTATTTACAAATATGAATAACAAAGAACTATTTATTTGGCATGAAAGCTTTGAAGTAAAATTATTACAGGATAAAGGAAATATTAGAGTATCAACAGTTAATCGAATTTACAATTTAATATATTCGTTTTAAGAATCTAAATAAACGTTTTCATTATTGTCAGGTCAGCACACTTTCCAGTTATATATTAAAACCAAAGTTTTTTAAGTTCAAAGTTAGTCTAAGACGCATTAAAATATTAAATGTAAATGACAATCAAACAAAAACTATTGTGGAGGGTGGGGTAAGATTTTTAAATATGTTATTTTTTAAACACACAAATATGCACTCTCGTCGAGTATAAAAGAAAAACAAACGCCAAACTGAAGTATTGCCGCGTAGGTTTCTTACATAATATTTTTATAACACATCCTTCATTGGTATCTTTAAATTTATTCATTGCTACTGAGATCGATGCAACGCACGACAGGTCTGCAAGAGTAATATAAAATTTTCATTTATTTCAAAATTTAACAATTTTATGTGGACGTTCGGAAAGAATCATTTTTGGTGCTCTGGTTTCTAAAATTAGTAGTGTCATCGGGACATAAATTGCAAATTATATATCTTTATTGAGTATTTTCGGTGCGCTGCTTTCTGAACATAGTAGCGTCATGGACAGACAAACGGACGTGACAGACAAAACATACATTGCAAATTATATATATTGATGTTTAATAAATAACGAAATATCAATTCACAACAGAATTTAACAAAATACACAACTCCATTTACACGTTAAAAAATAAACCCCTTGCATCATGTGACAATTGTAAAGAAAGTACCAGTAAAAAGACAAAGCTCAATTTAATATGCGTACACGAAAATGTGTGCACCATAGTTTGGAAATAAAATATTTTTGAAAGCGCACGGCTCATAATAAAGTCTTGGAAAAAAATACTGCACAAAAACTAACTCCATTTGAACGTCCGCGTAAACTTGTTCAATATGTGATTAATTTTTTTTCTGATGGCTGTGGGAGTCTTTAGGAGTTTGAGGGACCAATCGTTATCGATGACCGCGCAGAAATTAGCCTTTTATTATCTAGGTAGTAGTGGTTATCACGTCTGCCGTATACATTCAAGCCCCAGCGAATTTAAAATTTAAAAAATGTGTGTTTGTGCCCGTTCTTTCTTTTACGTCAACATGGCTGACCCTCGCTAGGGTTCGAGTGTCTCGAGACCAACAATGCGTCGGTGGTTCCACCCACCGACGCTCAATCTCGTTTTGATTTCTTCGTGTGGTAGTTAGTGTAGGCCTACGTTCTTTCCACCTTTCTTTGCACTAACATTGAGCAAGTGTGCCGCGGATGCTACGCCGCAGGGCGTATCTAAGTATTATTACTACTGTTATTTTAATAGTATTAATATTGCTATTGCAAAGTTCGCCACAACTATTTTCGGTCACATGTTCCTTCAGCTTCATTTGCCCTCTTTTTGACAATTCTATTTTGTATTGGTCGTCAAGGCTTCTTTGAAATTGCACAATTTTGACTGAATGTTCACCCATAAATTAAAAATAGAACTCCAATCAGAAAGTTGGTCCAGTTCATGCAGAGGATTTTTACTCTTTGTTGGTGAGACTGTGCTTTCTTGTTTGGTGAGAAAGTGCTCCCTTCGTTGGTAAAACAGTTCTTTCATGGTTGATGAGACCGTGCTTTCATGGTTGATGAGACAGTGCTTTCTTGGTTGATGAGATTGTGCTTTCTTGGTTGATGAGACAGTACTTTCTTGGTTGGTGAGACTGTGCTTTCTTGGTTGGTGAGACAGTGCTTTCTTGGTTGGTGACACAGTGTTTTCTTGGTTGGTGAGACAGTGCTTTCTTTGTTGTGGTGACTGGTCCCTGCTGCTGACACCCCCTCCCCCCCGAGTGTAGATTAGCTTACAGGAAAATATAACAGAGTAGATACGCAATGTGAAACTGGACATTTATAAGAAAACTCTTACATATCAAGTCATATTGAGTGAAAATGAAAAACAATTTTATTTTTTAATTTAGAACTCAAATGATATGTTAAATCATAAGGCGCAACCCACGTTTTTTTTCTTCAAAATATATGAGATTATTCTGATCTGTCAATAATATTCAAATTCTAACATGATTATTTTTTTAAACACTGTTTTGGTGTGTAGGGAATAAGATAACAAAAATAATTTCTCTAAAAACAAAATAATATTCATGGGAGAGCCTGTGGGACACGACACATGATCTGTAATCCTTTTTACTGGATCTTTGTCACGCTGTGGATTTAACGCCCCTCCCCCAATCTTACAATTTCGTAAACTTCCAGACCTGTAATCGCCTACCACTCACCACCCACATAGTTACTGCTGGGTGCAGCAGCCCCCCCACACGCCGGGTGATGTATCGAAGGAACGAGGGCATACACCAACCCCGGTGGCCAAACTAGTCCAACACAATAGGACCCCGCCCTAGTCACTGTCAGGGTGCCAATTATCAGAGCTTTTGGGGCGCCTCGAGGATCATTGTCACGTTATCTTAAAAACCTAAGTCTTCCATGACTCCAAGCCGGCCGTGTCCAATAAAATTGCATTAATCATGTTTACAGAACCAGGCATTAAACGCAATTAGATGTTTCCGTTTCAGTGCTTCTCGGTTTTTCTCTAAACCCAAGGAAAACGCCCCCTCCCCCNGCCCCCCCACCCCGGTCTACCATCTTTCTTTTCTCCACGCCACGCAAATCTGCCGCCTCCGAACCTGCATTCTCCCACGGCCGCCCTGTAATCACCCACTCCGCCGACCACCAGAGCCTCGGGGCCTGCAATTATTATCGGGGTTGTCAAAACCCCGCGGAGACAACAATGCTCCATCTGTCAGTCAGGCCCCAGGCTCCTTGCCGGAGTCGCTCTGTCAGTGCCTGTGGTCGCCCGTCAATGGTAGGAGTCAAAGGTCTAGGAAAGACGGGAGACAGGAATGTCGTTTAGAGACAAGAGCCCAAGAGTATGTTAGCTGCATGGTGGGAAGGGTAGGGATTAAATATTAAATAGGCAATTACACAGCATTTAATGTTTGTATAAACAGTGATACTTGTTGCAAATAAACAAATTAAAACATCTAAGACAATTCACAACGTTCTATGGGGGGTGGGGCGCGCTACAGAATTAAGCATGGAGCAGAGATGGTGTGATTTATCCCTATATAGATGGTGTGATTTATCCCTATAGAGATGGTGTGATTTATCCCTATAGAGATGGTGTGATTTATCCCTGTAGAGATGGTGTGATTTATCCCTATAGAGATGGTGTGATTTATCCCTATAGAGATGGTGTGATTTATCCCTATAGAGATGGTGTGATTTATCCCTGTAGGCATGGTGTGATTTATCCCTATAGAGATGGTGTGATTTATCCCTATAGAGATGGTGTCATTTATCCCTGTAGAGTCGGTATGATTTATCCCTGTAGGGACGGTGTGATTTATCCCTGTAAGGACGGTGTGACTTATCCCTGATGAGAGGGCGCTGTATCTTTGGCAAAATAGTTTTTTTTTCGTTTCCTGACCAAAGTGATGCTACGGTATCATAGGATTTGGAACCCAGATTTTGTTTTTTATTTAAATTGGTGTGTCATCACTGGTGGTATGAGATTGTATGTGATGAACATTTCGTGATAGCCACCAGCTCATGAAACAATATTCGAAATGGCTTGTCATTTTCTGGATATTTAGAATTGTAAGAAGACTGCCCCGAAATTACGGTTTTGACCGTAGGTAAATACACCAGTAATGATAGATGAGATTACAGATTGGTAGATTAATAAATAGATTGCTGGAAAGATTGTCACTTAACCAACAACTAACTGTCTAGAATTAGAAATTATCCTTCGGACATATGTTTGAGTCAGTTTCTTCAGTCAAGTAACTCGATGTTGGAAGTCAAACAGAGTTTCCTTTGGAATTAACTTTTTGACTTTGAGGAGACAGACAACATGATTCTATAGAGTTATCTCAGTGAAAGCTCAAGATCGGCAAGCGTAATGATTATAATGTGAAACACAATAGTCCATAAAGTCTTCGTGTGGTCACTTTCAGACTATGACTCATCTACCCCAGAGAACATCAACAGCTGCAGGAGGTCCAGTGTGTGGAAGCTGTCATTCTTTACAGGAACACCACCCTGCACCCCAATTGTTGGCAGCATGCTGGACAAGCTCGGCTGATCACTACGGGAAGAACGCCGACCAATGTCCAGACTCTGCGTGTCCAGTGCTCCAAGGATAAAGCAGAATTTCGACCCACCACTTGCACTACAAGAAAACGAGGAGGTCACGTCTGGAAGTTTGAGCTTAGAACTCAGCCGCTCGCTCCTGACAAAGACAATGAGTCAGTGGAGGAAGCTTCTAAAAGAACCAGCCGAGACGGGCGTGACATACAAAACTTTAGAATAAATCATTGCGGTGTGGCAATGTAAATATTGTCAAATTAAAATTATTTTCCGGATTACATAAGCTTCGATTTCTTTAATCTACAACATTTATGTTACTTTGATGCTAACGTTTGGGGTCGCCAACTTTATACTAAAGAAGTACTCCACAAAATGAAAATTGTATTTTTCACTGTGTCTTGAAATTGAAATGTTGTGAAATTTGTCTTGAAACGTTGTCAAAATCTTGTCTTGAAATGTTCTCAATCTTGTCTTGAAATGTTGTCAATCTTGTCTTGAAACGTTGTCAAAATCTTGTCTTGAAATGTTGTCAATCTTGTCTTGATATGTTGTCAATCTTATCTTGAAATTTTGTCAATTTCGTCTTGAAATGTTATCAATCTTGTCTTGAAATGTTGTCAATCTTGTCTTGAAATGTTGTCAATCTTGTCTTGAAATGAAAAATGAAATCAAGATGTTCCTTAAATGCAAGGGAGAAATGCCCTGTTGATTTATTTTAATAACAAAGCTTGGTTAAAAAAGAGTAGCATATCTTATCTAGCAGATATATAAGAACATCAAAGTAATGTTTAACCTAAAAGTTCAGGGTAATAAAACATTTAATATTTAATTTCACGATCATCTTGGGTGTATTGTTATCGAAGCTGCAAAATTTGCGAAAAAAAATAAGTCTTGTAAATATTGCAAAGTTTTAGAAACTCTACAGTGTGGTATACCATCTATAGATGATCGCAAGGAAAACTTTGAAATAAAATATTAATATGGGTACCTTGAATCACTTGAAGACAAAGTTCAGCGCTACTTCTCTGAGTCTATTCTTTGCTTCTCTTGATGTAATCAGTATTCCCGATAAATTAAAAGTTGCATTTTTGAATTTGCGGAATAATTCCTGGACACATTATCTTGTTTACTAAAAGAAGCATCCTCAAACATTTATCGTGGGTTATGTATATTTCATAAACAAATTCGGATTTTAGTTCTGGGTCTTTACATATCTCTGCTAGAATGGAATCTCAACTCATAATTGTTTCAAACACAAAAGATAGTAAAAAAGAAATTAAATGTTGTGATTGATATGAGGTTGGCATTATCAAAAACTCAAGAGCGAATTTAAAACATGAAATTTTAAACAAACAAATTAAATATTTTTCACCTAATTTAAACTAAAATTATAATTAAAACAGCTAATTTGTTGCTTTGCACAAATTACATTTTAAAAAATGTATTTCTTCCTGTAAGGTGTTGCAGAGTGACTCTGGTTTTATAAAAATGGGCCGCATTTGGAAAAAAAGTTGGTAGCCTGTGCGATGTAGTGTGACTAGATATCGAGTCTTTAGGGTCTTGAATTTAATCGTTAAATTTTGAAAAATTAACGTCATGAACGAAACTTTGATTTCCATTAAAGCCAAAAATTAAAATTTATGACGCTATTAAAGTCAAAATTTATGGTCATTTTTTTGTTTTATTGAGTTATTTCTCCGGTCTAATATGTTTGTGCTGAAGGTGGTACCTAAGCGATGTATTTGATCCCCCAAAAGCGAATTATTTACGACTGTGAACAAAATAACTTTAAAAAAAATCTTCTACTATGACATTCGCAGTTAATTTAAAAACAAAATATTTGCTCAACTTTTTATTTTTATTTTTAAATTTAAAATGCCGAAGCTGTCATTAGTCGCTATTTTTAATCCCTTATATTAACTCGTGGTGTCTGCTTGAGCCTTTGATTGCATGCCGAGAAAACTTTGGATCGATTTTAACCCACTTCCTCGTAAGCTAGTGAGCTGAAATTATTCAGGCAGACTTGTGCCGATGATCAAAATGATGTATCAAAATTTCAGATCGATCGAATGTACTGTAATTAAATTATTGCATTTGAGATTATTTTATTTATCTCTCTGTGTCATGTAAATTTTTGAGATAGGGTATCGTGGTGAGGATTATATTTAACAACCTTATAGTTATGTCTCGTATATAAAGGATTATTAGTCAAAAACTTATATCCTTTATATATTAATTTGGGGCTTCTGCTTGCCGAAAAAAACTTTGGTTCGACTTTTAACGCAACTTCCTGGGAAGCTAGTGAGCTGAAATTTGGAACGCAGACTCATGCCGATGATAAAAATGATGCTTCAAAATTTCAGATCGATCGAATGTACTGTAATTGAATTATTTGAATTTTTATATTATTTTATTTATCTCTATGTGTCAAGTAAATTTTCGAGATAGAGTGTCGTGGTGCGTATTATATTGAACAACCTTCCTGTCACACAATAAGGTGCGTATTGTATTGACAATACTTTTTGGTGGGACGTGGTGGTCGAGAGGTAGCGCTCTCGACTGTCATACCGATGGTCACGGGTTCGAATCCACACGAAGGTGTGGATTTGTTCTCGCGGCCTGAGGAGTCCCCGAGTCACCCAGCTCCGAATGGGTACCTAACTAGACAATAGTTAGGCGGCTGGGGTAATGCGTGGAACCCCTATAGCCGTGGCCTGTGACCGCTGCATCACTTGCCAACAGATCATCTCTCATGGTCTGTGGACGCAATTATCTTCTGCATAGAAGGAGCGTCTGTATATCTAAGATAAGATACTTTTTAAAAAATATATTCAAGATCGTGCGCATTATATTAAACACGTTTTACGAGACATAACTAGAATTTTGTATTTTCGGATTGTTTTGCCCTGCGTATTATCATGAACGTCCTTATAGTTTTGTCTCGTATATAAAGAATTTATAGTCAACATCTTTTTTACGGGTTTCTTTTATTGTTATAACTGCACATCTGCATACATTTATAAATTATAATAATACGCGAGAGAAGTTTTAACCTTTAAGAAATAAAATTATTAATTATTAATATTTATTTTTTAAAAATGAATTTGGAAAAAAAAATATATAAATATTTTCTTAAATTTAAATCACATTTTTATCGATTAATATTACTTTAATCGATTTTTATCAATCTAGTTATTAAAAATTAATGAGAAATAAAGTGTTAATTCTGCAGCCCTAATTTTTATATATATCAGCTGACCTGCGTCGTAGCATACGCTGCAATGATTTAGTGGGGGATGAAGAGTTCCTGAAAAACACAGTTGTCCAAATGGGGTGGGTTAGGGCAAACGACTGTGAGTTAATGGAAAGAAGGAACTCCGGAGAGAGCAACATACTATTGTCTATGACTGAAAACAAGTTTTGGAACATGCAGACATATCTTTTTTCAACGTTTGGCCCTGTTAGCAAACCAAACCAGCCGGAATCGAAGAGAACAATGGAAAGGCAACGTGGCTAAGACGACTGTAGGAGATACCAAAGCGACTGAGAACACAGTATTCATTTTATGAAAGTAATTGTTGAAGAGAGTGTGTGACTACTTTTTTGCCACTGAGCACAACGGAGAGCACTAAGTTATTATGCCAATGTCGAGAAGCAAAGCTTACAGCCGTGTTGAGAAGTCATGTTCGAAAAGAAAGTGGGAAATGAACGGACACAAACACAAACATTTTTAAAAATTAAAAAAAGTAATGTCTTAGCTGGGGCTTGAACCTACGACCTTCCGCGTGTTAGGCGAATGTAATAACCACTACACTACGAAATACATGCTATTCTGTTGATCTGAAAGAACAAATTAACTGACCACAATTGATCGCATTGTTGGTCTCGATGACCTCCCAACATCTGCACTACTTTTTCTTGCCAGCTGATTGACAGTTAGGTGTCCGGCATGGTTGAACCATGAGGAGAATGATATATCATCATCCATCCATTCCTGTGACACTACAGCCCATGTAGGGCCTGGGCATGGCATGAGAATTATATATATATATATATATATCTTATCTTATCTGTTACAGACGCTCCTTCTATACAGAAGATTATTGCCATGTATATAGTCTATATATAATCAGAAAAAAATGAAAATGTTAATATTATTATAGAAATAAAGCTTTTTTTTTTAAAATCGCATTTAAAGTTTCATTATTACTTTCTAGTAAAAACTATCTTTACTTTACAACGTCAACATTTTTTTTTCGGGGGGGGGGGCAAATTTTTTTTCTGCCCCGGGCGGCACATACCCACGCTACACCGCTGCCACTTCTTTCTCTCTCTCTCTCTCTCTCTCTCTCTCTCTATGCCCCCACTTTGCTATTTCTCTCTCTGCCCCCACTCCGCTCTCTCTGCTCCAACTTCTCTCTATCTCTCTCTGCCCCATATTCTCCCCCTCTCTCTCTCCGCCCCATCTTCTCTCTCTGCCCCAACTTCTTTCTCTCTGCCCCCACTTCTCTATCTGCCCCACTTCTCCCTCTCTCTGCCCCAACTTCTCTCTCTGCCACCACTTCTCTCCCTCTCTCTCTGCCTCGACTTCTTTCTCTCTGCCCCCACTTCTCTCTCTCTCTCTGCCCCAACTTATTTCTCTCTGCTCGACTTCTATCTCTCTCTCTGCCCCCACTTCTCTCTCTCTCTGCTCCCACTTCTCTCTCTCTGCCCCAACTTCTTTCTGTCTGTCCCCACTTCTCTCTCTCTCTCTCTCTGCCCCAACTTCTTTCTCTCTCTCTGTGTCTCTTTCTTTGCCCCACTTCTCTCTCTCTCTCTTTCTCTGCCCCCACTTCTCTCCCCACCTCTCTCTCATTCTCTTTCTGTACGCGAACACTTTTCTCTCTCTCTTTATTTCTCATTCTCTCTCTCTCTCTCTCTCTCTCTCTCTCTCTCTCTCTCTCTCACACACACACACACACACACACACACACACACACACACACACACACACACAGAGTGACGTATGTACCATCACAGCTACCCTAACGTGGCGCCTGTTCTGTATAACATCAGCAATGAAAGTTACAGGGCAGCAGAGCTTTTCTTAAAAGGACTTGATGGCTTGATTGGTAATGATGTGGAGAGTTAAGGAAGAATATCTTTAGGGCAAGTTGGTAATGATGTAGAGAGTTAAGGAGGAATATTTTTAGGGCAGGTTGGTAATGATGTGGAAAGTGAAGAAGGAATATCTTTAGGGCAGGTTGGTAATGATGTGGAGAGTGAAGGAGGAATATCTTTAGGGCAGGTTGGTAATGATGTAGAGAGTTAAAGAGGAATATCTTTAGGGCAGGTTGGTAATGATGTGGAGAGTGAAGGTGGAATATCTTTAGGGGAGGTTGGTAATGATGTAGAGAGTGAAGGAGCAATATCTTTAGGGCATGTTAATAATGATGTAGAGAGTGAAGGAGCAATATCTTTAGGGCAGGTTGGTAATGATGTGGAGAGTGAAGGAGGAATATCTTTAGGGCAGGGCTGTCCAAACTTTTTGCAAGGAAGGCCAAATTCCATGAAGTAAAAATATAGATGGGCCGGATTAGGATAGTCATAATGATAATAACATAATAAAAATACTACTACTACTAATGATAATAATAATGATAATAATAATAATAATAATAAAAATAATAATAATAATAATAAAAGACCTATCTTGATTACTAACCTTTAAATAATACTTTTTTTAAAAAGTGAATTATTAATGAGTATGTGTGCGTGTGTGGATGTGTGTGTGTGTATGTATGTGTGTGTGTATGTGTGTGTGTATGTGTGTGTTTGTATGTGTGTGTGTGTATGTGTGTGTGTGTGTATGTGTGTGTGTGTGTATGTGTGTGTGTGTATGTGTGTGTGTGGAAGTGTAAGGGTGACAACACTATGGCTATTTTTGAAACTCCAAAAATGTCTTAGCCTTAGACCATCAGTTTAAATGACAAAAAATAAATTAAAAATGGTCACGTTATTGAAGGAACATGTTTATTGTAAACCAAGTACCTAACAATAAGTAATTTAGGTTGAAGTTTAACTAGAGCATAATTTTAGGGTAAAAAATATAAGGGGCCGACCATAAAGTACGTCCTGCTCCAAGGGAGGGAGAGGGTGTAAGAAAGTTTGACAGTTGTGACTTGTGGGGGGTCAGGCCAAGTGTGACCTCACATTTTTCTATATTTTAAATTTTATTTCTTATTTAAATTGTATTTTTAAAGTAAAATTTAAACGTTTTAAAATAGTTTTCAAAAATTTTGTGAAACACTTAAATTAGTTTTCTGTCAAAATAGCATGACATGCGTATCTTTTCAATGTGTTGTTCACTATTGCTGTTGCTAGTTAGGAGCGCTAGTTTACTGTTGCGAAGCCTTGTTTTACCGAAAGTGTTTTTTTTTTTTTTTTTTTTTTTTGCGAAATTTTTTTGTTGTCTTCTGCGAAATTATATCACTAATAAAATTTTTTGGAGTTTTTATTACAATTCATAATAGTTAGTATTTAGAGGTAATATTTGTATAATATAATCATAACTATCATAAACTTAAAAACAATTATATTAAGTTTCTATAAAATATATGATAAATACCAGTTAATGACAATATTGGCAATTGGACTGTTCCATTTGTTAGTTAGTAAAAGGCTAAACGAAAATCTAAATTATAATTTCGTATTTAATAGAGTTTAACACATGGATAAATATTCCTACTGTCCGCTGTAACAACCCTACAGTCATAAAAAGCCTGAGATCAAAAGGCTCATTGGTTTTTACGAGAGTGTTATGAAGAAAACAAAGTATTATTATAAAATTAAAAACTATTGATTAATTATGTGGCAGTGTCCCCAGCATATTTCTTATATAATGATGGATTGATAATTATATTGGTAATTTTAGGGTATTTAGAAATGTACGAAGTAGTATTGTGTGTTATGACGTTGTACTGTTGAGCAGTCTCAGTTAACAGGGTATTGCCATTACAGTTTTAGAATCTTAGTAATTTTAGAACCGTGGGTAGATTGGTCAGTAACAGACGTAAGCTATTCCGGTCCAACATACATAGCAATACGATCAGGGAAGCATTCGTCATCCACTGCATTTGCTCATGGCTTAGACTTTGAAGACTATTGGATTTGAATGAATTCGATGAAATAGCAAAAGATAAAAGAGACCCTGTGATAAAACCTATTGTTGTTTTAACAGTGGATGAAGGGCCAGATGAAAATCATCGCTATCAAAAAGTAATTGAAGTTGCAATCCATCACTTCGTTAAAAATAATCTTGATGCCTTATTCCTTGCCACCAATGCACCGGGAAGAAGTGCTTTTAATCGGGTGGAACGTCGAATGGCTCCACTGAGCAGAGAACTGTCTGGTGTTGTCAAATAAACATTATGGCAGTTATCTTGATTCCTAGGGCAGAACAATCAATGAGGATTTGCAAAGAACAAACTTCAAGTTTGCAGGTGAAACTTTAGCTGAAATCTGGTCGCAAGTGATTGTTGACCTATTTCCAACAGTTGCAGAATATATCAACCCTGAGAAATCTGAATCGGATACAGCCGGACTGATATTGAAAGATCAGGGATGGTTTGACAATAATGTTCGCACCAGCCAATACTTCACTCAAATTGTGAGATGTCAGGTCATAAAATGTTGCGACAAAGTAGGGCGCTCATATTTCAACGTTTTACCTTCGAGATTCTTTCCTCCTCCAATCCCAATCAACCAAACAACTGATGGACTCAGAGCTTCAGAAAGAGCAGATGCAGATTCTCATAAATTTCCTTCATTGTTTGTGGTACAAACTCTCAAATTCGATGACATTATGCCGAGATCACCAGGAGTTTTTAAACTACCACCTTATGATCTTTATTGTCCACCTTTACAGACCAGCTTACTTGATCGAATTTGCAAAGTGTGTCACTTATACTTAGCCTCACAAACAATGTTGAAGAAACATATAGGACAACACAGGAGAATGTGCCAACCCTAAATTTTCCAGAATCAACTCAGATAGAACGCATCCGTTCTTTGAGAATCGCTGTTAGAAGGCAAAGAGAACTCATGGCAATTATTGGCAGAAGGGAAAATGCACATTCAGGGGATGTTGAGTGGCTAGATGAGGATGAAGTTGACCTGTCTGCAATTATCCTTCCAGGAAACGATGATGGGGAAAGATTTATGTCAGTCGTAACTATGGATGAACTCTTCACTTCGCCATGGATGGATGAACACTTCACTTCACCATGAATGAAGACTTCACTTCACCATGGATGGATATTTTAAAATTTAAATATAATTGACAAGCCCACTATAAACATATTAAATATAGCACAAAACCTGCTCACATAATTTATCAATCTAGTCCATTTTTGTCACATGGTTTTGTTTCCATTTTTTATTATTTAATCACTGGTTGAGGTCAAGTTTCGCTAAACTATTTCTTACCATGTGTCAATAGAATGCATAATCGTAAGACTATCTAAAAGTTGACCTCACCCAGTGTAAATGAAAAGGCAGCAGATAAATAATGTTTATGTTATAATTGTCAAGTCTAATTTTTGCAATTTTTTTTTCAAATTCGATTGATTGAGTTACTGTTTCAAAGAATAACTGTGACAACTGTTGACAATTAGTTATTTTTGTGACACCTTGTGACAGGGGGGAAAGGGGGGTGAAAATGATCAAAAATAGCGTGACGCACATTATGGACGGCCCCTAAAGAAAAAAATATATTTTAAATTTTAAGTGCACTGACGCCACATTTATTTCCCATTTTGAGTTAGCACAAAATAATATGGCTACAGTGATTTTTGGTATCGGAGGTCTTTAAATTTTGTACATAACTTAATCGGCTTTTGGTAAGCAGTACGCACGTTGATGAACAATAAATCGTCATCAATTTTTGCTATCATATATCATTGAATTACATTGAATTACGGACACTTCGACCCCGGACGGTTCGACCCTGCCAATTCGACCCCAGGAAGTTGCGTCCCCAGGACGTTTCGACCCCGGTCGGTTCGACCACGGACGGTTCGACCCTGCCAATTCGACCCCAGGAAGTTTCGTCCCCAGGACGTTTCGACCCCGGTCGGTTCGACCACGGACGGTTCGACCCCGGACGATTCGACCCCGGGCAGTTCGACCACGGGACGTTTCGACCATAGGGCGTTTCGACCCCGGACGATTCGACCCATTTGTATCTGTCATTATATTTTGTTTTTAAATTTTATAATTGTCTTTACAGAGAACATTTACGGGTCAGTTGTTGTTGTTTGGTTTTTGTTTTGTGTGTGTGTGTGTGTGTTTTTTCAGATGAGGCGACCCTTAGTCAACCCTGTTAAAGTGAATTTTAAAAAAAAAATAATTAATTTTCTTTAAAAGTCATTTTAAAAAAATCATTTTAAAAGTACGGGCTTAATTAAAAATACTTGTTAATTTAAGCAGATCTTTTCCCTTTCATGAATTATAATAGATCGCTATCTTTAAAAAAAAATCGTATTTCGACTCAGGCTCTGGAAAAACCGGAGTCCAGCCATTTTAAAATATATGGCTCCGGCTTCCTACCGGATTTCACCACATAAATCTTGCCGGTACACCCCTAAGAAATACCAAAGCAATAATTGTTACTTATTCTGGTTTAATCGAATACATACTAAAAATTGACGTTTATTTGTTTGTTTCAAGTAAAGCATATTGTAATGATTTAAATGTAAATTCCAAAACATCGGCATTCTACTGAAAATTTTGCCTCAGACCACATCACGAACAGCCAAAAAAATAAATAAATAAAATAAAATGATGTCAAAATCTTATTGTATTTTGCACTGCTTAAATTTGAAAAAATGCAATGAGGCCCCTTGGCGGAAGTCGTCAACATTGATGCGTACAATGTCTCTGCGAGTTTTGATTTTTAATAGAAGTTTGAAAAATCTCCAGCCTTTACTCTGATGTGACGCTGTCGTACTCGATTGGTTGGAATATGTAAGCTGTAAAAATGTTAATGTACACACAAACAATGTTAATGTACACACAAACAATGTTAATGTACACACAAACATTTTTAAAAATTGTACATGAAAACAACAAGCTACATGAATTTTTTAAATAAAATTGCTAAACAAAGAAAACAAAGACACACACACAAAAAAAATGTTAATGTCCATACAAACATTTTTTTAAAAAATTGCACACTAAAACAGCAAGCTACATGAATTATTTTTTTTAAAATCACTAAACAAAGAAAACAAAGACAAAAAAAAAAATGCAATGCACCGAAAAAAGAGAAATATAAAATTATGGTCCCCAAATGCGTTTGTATCTGCCATTTAACTTATCTATTAAAGACACTCTTTCTACACTGTATCCAATGTTTATACATGGTTTAAGACTTTTTGAATTTTAAAAAAATTAAAGTTTTGAATGTTGATAGAGTGTAGCTTTCGTAGTATGTTAAGGCAACCCATACCACGCCCGGCTTCCACACGAGAAAAAACGTTCATTATCACTACTCTCAAATAGTTTACATGTTCATTGGTTTATTTCAATAATTTCTTTTCATTCGATATTTAGAATTTAATCTGGAGTTTGTTAAAAGAGAGTTTGTTAATACAGAGTTTGTTAATACAGAGTTTGTTAATAAATGTTTGTTAATAGAGAGTTTGTTAATAGAGAGTTTATTAATAAAGAGTTTGTTATTAGAGAGTTTGTTATTAGAGAGTTTGTTAATAGAGAGTGTCTTAACTAGATTTTAGCTTGCATTTATCATCTATGATCTATTACAAATGCTAGATTAATCTACTCACGGAATCAGTCAGTAAATAATTAAGTTAGTTATAAAATTAATGTGGTACTTTGACCAATATATTTTGTTTAACACAACTCAGTAGCAATGATCCGATAATATATTCCTTCAAGTCTATTTGCTCAGATTTGTATTATTGAACAGATCGTCAGCATTTGCAAGATACAAATAATACGAAGACTTCTCTAGATATACATAGATGTAAACTTTCAATGTCACTACAACTTCAACCACCTACACATCCCAAGAGCGCAAGCTTAACACCTTCCATTTGCGATGCCTGCGACGTATCCTTGGTATTAAATGACAAGACGAGGTGCCTAATAGTGAGGTCCTATCGCGTGCCAATACCCAAAGCATGTTCTCAATTCTTAGCGAAAGACGCCTGAGATGGCTAGGACATGTTAAAAGAATGAGCCCCGGCCGAATCCCAAAGGACCTCCTATATGGTGAACTTGCTTCAGGAAAGAGGAAAACAGGTCGTCCACGCTTGCGTTTTAAAGATGTCTGTCAAAGGGACATGAAAGCAGCCAAAATCCATACAAGCGACTGGGAGTGTAAGGCAGATGACCGTTCTACGTGGCGCACGGTTGTCAAAGAGAGCGTCATAGTAGCCGAGGAGGGAAGAATGGAGGAGGCTGCAGACAGAAGAGCTAGGAGAAAGGCCAAAACATTTGGATGCACAGAACTCGTGTGTAAAACTGTGGTAAAGACTGTCATTCACGGATAGGACTGCACAGCCACACGAGAAAATGCAACCCAAACTAACGGTGATGCACCATCGTCTCGGGCGACGGAAGGATGCCCACGAAACTTTCATAAAAAAATATTTTTTTCTATCCATCGATCGAAATTTGTTAACTTATCGTGGTCAAAATCAGCGGTAATCATCATCATTATTGTCTACCCAATAGTTCACAATATGAAACCTATTGGAAGAAACAGTATGATCATATTCCCCCCCCCCTCTCTCTCTCTCTCTCTCTATATATATATATATATATATATGTATTTCTCTCTGCATCGTTGCTTTTGTAAGTTAAGCCCGTGAGCATGCGAGCAATGTAACTTCGCACATCTCAACAATGTAACTAGTGTGGGTGGTGTAAGTGAGCGCACATCCCAACAATGTCACTTGTGTGGCTGATGTAAGTAAGCGTACATCCCAACAATGTCACTTGTGTGGGTGATGTAAGTGAGCGCACATCCCAACAATGTCTCTTGTGTGGGTGGTGTAAGTGAGCGCACATCCCAACAATGTCACTTGTGTGGGTGGTGTAAGTGAGCGCACATCCCAACAATGTCACTTGTGTGGGTGGTGTAAGTGAGCGTACATCCCAACAATGTCACTTGTGTGGGTGATGTAAGTGAGCGCACATCCCAACAATGTCACTTGTGTGGGTGGTGTAAGTGAGCG
>MUZC01000551.1:496379-509638 GCA_002072015.1 Radix auricularia | reverse complement strand
GGGGGGGGGGTCGGTGGTATTTGATCTCATTCTGAAGCAATCATTAGCCAAAATGTAAGATATTTGGATGATTAACGGGGGGAGGGGGGTGTAATAGCTCAATTGAAAGATCATTGAGAGATAGGGAGTTTAGGAGTGTTGGCAGTTTGGGAGATGGTGAATTGTTGGGAGTTGAGGAGACATTGGAGTGTTGGGAGTTGAGGAGATATTGGAGTGTTGGGAGTTACCGGAGTTAAGAATTATTGGGAGATGTTAATATAGGTCTGGAGTGGAAGCAGTCAAATGTAATATCGGCGTTATTGAGTTTCTGATGGATACAGCAGCACTTATGGAGTGCCTCAGAGGGCTTAGATGTATTTGGATTTCATGCGTTTAGGTGTTTGAGGGATATGTGCAGTTGTCAAAAGAGAAGAATGTAAGATTTTGGGAGACAGTGGATTGAGATAGAGACACTCGATTTAAAGAGATAGAGGATTTGGAGAGGCAGTGAGTTTGGAGTGAGAGAGAGAGAGAGGTGATTTTAGAGAGACAGTCAATTTAGTGAGACAGTCGATTTAGTGAGACAGTCAATTTAGTGAGACAGTCGATTTAGTGAGACAGTCGATTTAGTGAGACAGTCGATTTAGTGAGACAGTCGATTTAGTGAGACAATCGATTTAGATTCATGTCGGATTTGGAGAGTTCGAAACTTCTGTTGAAGTGTGACTAGTGTAGGACAACCCACATTATGTTTAAATTAATGCGACAAAGTTGCTTTATAGCTTAGTTCTCTTATGTATAAAATGTTTGAGCACCACTGACCTGAATTTTATTTCAATGATTTCACTTTCATGCTAGGTTATTTTAAAGTTTTATTTTAGTAATAGCAATAAAGCACTCCAAGGACGTCCCGCCGTCGTTTCGGTGGCATGTGGTACCTCCCATCCAACAGCCGTCTCGACAGGTCATAAATGTGCATCACGATAAATCCCAACGCGTATTACTCTAAATAAAGTCTTGGAAAAAAATACTACACAAAAAGTAACTCGCTTTGAACGTCCGCTTAACTTATTTAATATGTAAACTAGACTTAATTTTTCTGATAGGCTGTGGGAGTCTGTGGGAGTTTGAGGGACCAATCGCTATCGATGACCAGACAGAAAATTGCATCTTATCATATAGGATTCCAATAGTGATTAACACAAGTAAGGGACACAATTTAAATACTAATGATTTTTCTCAAAACTAATATTTTTACTATTTTTCTCTCACAAGTATTAGAGTCCGTGAATCATTGCTTGAGGACCCTTGGTGCGGCAGAGCCCACACGCAGACTCGGCATACAAATCAATTGTTGTGAAGGCGAACCGTTTTGTCAGCGGTCTCCAGATAATTTATTTAAAAGGGATGCCTCCTCTCGGAAAAAAAAAAGCCAAGCGCTCAATTTTAACATAACAGAGGCCGTTGGGGGGGGGGAGGATGCAGGAAGCAACAGTTTGCATCACTGACATGTGGAATCTGGTGAATGTGTTAGGGGGGTCACAGCATCGTCAATGAGTATGTCTCTCTTAAACGGCGATGTTTCAATGATACAAGGCAGTGGCTTAGCTAGTCTAGCTGCCTCAGTGATACAAGGCAGTGGCGTAGCTAGTCTAACTGCCTCAGTGATACAAGGCAGTGGCGTAGCTAGTCTAAGTGCCTCAGTGATACAAGACAGTGGCGTAGCTAGTCTAACTGCCTCAGTGATACAAGGCAGTGGCGTAGCTAGTCTAACTGCCTCAGTGATACAAGGCAGTGGCGTAGCTAGTCTAACTGCCTCAGTGATACACGGCAGTGGCGTAGCTAGTCTAACTGCCTCAGTGATACAAGGCAGTGGCGTAGCTAGTCTAAGTGCCTCAGTGATACAAGGCAGTGGCGTAGCTAGTCTAACTGCCTGAGCGATACAAGGCAGTGGCGTAGCTAGTCTAACTGCCGCAGTGATACAAGGCAGTGGCGTAGCTAGTCTAACTGCCTCAGTGATACAAGGCAGTGGCGTAGCTAGTCTAACTGCCTCAGTGATACAAGGCAGTGGCGTAGCTAGTCTAGCTGCCTCAGTGATACAAGGCAGTGGCGTAGCTAGTCTAACTGCCTCAGCGATACAAGGCAGTGGCGTAGCTAGTCTAAGTGCCTCAGTGATACAAGGCAGTGGCGTAGCTAGTCTAACTGCCTCAGTGATACAAGGCAGTGGCGTAGCTAGTCTAACTGCCTCAGTGATACAAGGCAGTGGCGTAGCTAGTCTAAGTGCCTCAGTGATATAATGCAGTGGACTGGCAAGTCTGGAGGCAGCGATACAGTCAGGGGTGTTGCCAACACTTCACACGAAAAAAAAATCTGCAATTTGTCGAAATGCTCATAAATCATATAAGATTTTAAGCTACACTACCAAGCGCGGATCTTGCACAAACCTAACCATTTCCTACGCCCCTGATAAAAGGAATCATTTCGTATTCATCCAGATGACGGACACCCCTCTACAACAGAAGTGTTCAAATTTTTCTGCCGAAGGGCCGAATTAACTGTCAAACACCAGTTTGGGAGCCGACTACACACAGTTTTCTGGTAAACTACAGGTAGTATCTTTTTTTAAAACTAAAAGGTCTCCAGGGGCCTGATTAGAGGATCTGGCCGGCCGCATATGGCCCACGGCCAGTATTTTGGAGACATCTGCTCTAAAACATCCAGATAACAGACATCCCTCTAAAACATTCAGATGGCAGGCATCCCTCTGAAACATTCAGATGACAGACATCCCTCTAAAACATCCAGATGACATACATCCCTCTAAAACATCCAGATGACAGACATCCCTCTAAAACATCCAGCAGACAGACATCCCTCTAAAACATTCAGAGGACAGACATCCCTCTAAAACATCCAGATGACAGACATCCCTCTAAAACATCCAGCAGACAGACATCCCTCTAAAACATCCAGCAAACAGACATCCCTCTAAAACATTCAGATGACAGACATCCCTCTAAAACATCCAGATGACAGACATCCCTCTAAAACATCCAGCAGAGAGACATCCCTCTAAAACATCCAGATGACAGACATCCCTCTAAAACATCCAGCAGACAGACATCCCTCTAAAACATCCAGATGACAGACATCCCTCTAAAACATTCAGATGACAGACATCCCTCTAAAACATCCAGTGCAACAAAAACTCTAGTCTGTTCTCTTGTTCTAGCTCGTATGGATTACAGCAATTCTCTTCTGTCAGGTGCGCCAAAACAATGCATTGAAAAACTACAGAGAGTTCAAAATTCAGCTGCCAGATTAGTTCTAAAGGCAAAAAAATATGACCATGTTACTCCGCTACTTTACTCACTTCATTGGCTACCCATACAAGCCCGAATTGATTACAAACTGGCCGTTCTGTGTCACAACTTCTTTTCTGACTCATGCCCTTCATATCTTACTGAACTTTTGTCAGTCTACTCACCAAGTCGTCAGCTACGCTCCTCTGCAGATACACGCATTCTCTGTGTTCCTAAGACAAGAACTAAAACATTTGGCGAAAGGTCATTCTCTTTTTGTGCAGCCAAACAATGGAATTCTCTTCCATTACACATCCGTAGCATTTCAACTGCTAATTCATTCAAGACTGCACTTAAGACACATCTTTTTTTAAATGATTAATGTAGCTGATGTATTGAGTATAGCGTATTGTCATTTATGTAGTCAATATGATATGAATGTTTCTTTTTATTGATATATGTATTGTTATTTCCATGTAAAGCGCTGTGAGCCTGGCTACTTGCTGGGATACAGCGCTATATAAATTATCATTTTATTATTATTATTATTATTATGACAGACATCCCTCTAAAACATTATCTGACAATGTCGAAGACCAATTTTTTGTCATTCTTTTCAAAACTCTAGGGGGTGGGGGGAGGGGAGTAGTTTCCTTGAACTGGTGTGAGCGTAAGTAGAAACCATCATGCCCCAAGGGCGAGTGAGGTCGTAGGGCTAGGGTTATTTAATTTCTTTTTAATTTCTAATGGGCAATACACCGGGATAAGGAACAACACCGAACTACGCCCCTGACTTACGGATTACCTCCCATTTATCTTATCATGCCACCGACCCACTACATTGTAAGGTACTCCAACAGCTACATTGTAAGGTACTTTAGCAGCTACATTGTAAGGTACACTAACAGCTACATTGTAATGTACTCTAACAGCTACATTGTAAGGTACTTTAGTAGCTACATTGTAAGGTACACTAACAGCTACATTGTAAGGTAATCTAACAGCTACATTGTAAGGTAATCTAACAGCTACATTGTAAGGTATTCTACTCTAACAGCTACATTGTAAGGTACTCTAACAGCTACATTGTAAGGTACTCTACTCTAACAGCTACATTGAAAGGTAATCTAACAGCTACATTGTAAGGTACTCTAACAGCTACATTGTAAGGAACTCTAACAGCTACATTGTAAGGTACTTTAGTAGCTACATTGTAAGGTACTCTAACAGCTACATTGTAAGGTAATCTAACAGCTACATTATAAGATAATCTAACAGCTACATTGTAAGGTAATCTAACAGCTACATTGTAAGGTACTTTAGTAGCTACATTGTAAGGTAATCTACAGCTACATTGTAAGGTAATCTAACAGCTACATTGTAAGGTAATCTAACAGCTACATTGTAAGGCACTTTAGTAGCTACATTGTAAGGTACTCTAACAGCTACATTGTAAGGTAATCTAACAGCTACATTGTAAGGTAATCTAACAGCTACATTGTAAGGTAATCTAACACCTACATTGTAAGGTACTCTAACAGCTACATTGTAAGGTACTCTAACAGCCACATTGTAAGGTACTCTAACAGCTACATTGTAAGGTACTCTACTCTAACAGCTACATTGTAAGTTACTCTAACAGCTACATTGTAAGGTACTTTACTCTAACAGCTACATTGTAAGGTACTCTACTCTAACAGCTACATTGTAAGGTACTCTACTCTAACAGCTACATTGTAAGGTACTCTAACAGCTACATTGTAAGGTACTCTAACAGCTACATTGTAAGGAACTCTAACAGCTACATTGTAAGGTACTTTAGTAGCTACATTGTAAGGTACTCTAACAGCTTCAGTTTAGCGTTGTCATTGTGAGGATAAGAAAAATGAAAGAAGAAAAAAAAAAAAAAAAAAAAAAAAAAAAAAAAAAGAATAAAATTCCGCAGCCCTTCTTGTCCAACCCTTCTTTTCAGCCAACAAGCTTCCATAATATTTTTAATGCATTTATGTACATGCAAATTTTTCACAACTGTGTAGGTAACTAGGGATGTACCGGATTCATTTTTTTAAAATCCGGTCGGAGCCAGAGTTATGAAGTGAAATGTTCAGCAGCCTGCGAAATTTTTTTATAAATGGCCGGATTCCAGATTTGCCAGATATATGTATATATATCAATATATATAACTAGATTGTGCCGGGGCGCCGTGGCGCCTGCGGCGCCCCCTTTTTTGGGCGCCTACGGCGCCAACCTTTTTTTTAAAGACCAACTAACTTGTCCTTTTTTGATAAATACGAATTATTAAACTTTATGAAATGTACGCAAAGTATTTAATAATAATAATAGGGGTTGTATTTTGCGCACCGATGCACACCAAACAATGACGTCATCATATTAAATATTTTTACAGCGCTCATCAAAACACGATTTTTCAACTAAACAAACTGCTGTAGACTGTCGTACATCGCTCCTCAGCGTTACAGATACAGTGAGTGACTTGGACTATTATATTATTTATTCTCAATGTATGTTATGTAACGTCTGTCCGTCACACTACTATTTTTAGATAGCTGCGCACCAAAAATACTCAATAAATAAATATAATTTGCAATTTATGTCCCGATGACGCTACTAATTTTAGAAACGAGCGCACCAAAAATGATTAAAATTGTTACTGGAAATAAATGATCAAAACAAAAATTAATAAAATAAATTAGATTTATGACGTCATTAAACTGAAAATTTCATAAAATGCCCATAGCTTATGTTTTGAATTAAAAAAAATAAATATAGCAGTATTTTTAAGAGATATATTTAAATATAAGTAGTTCAATTTAACGTCAATGAATTTAAATTTCATTATTGTTAAGTAAAAGCAATTATTATTTTTTAATATTATTTTCCTTATAAAAACTACTTATTTTAAATTTTACTAAAATTTTTTACTGATTAATCGTGAAATTCATAGTCAATTTCAGCAGCCCCAATTTTAATAGACTACATAACTGGAAAGGATCCTGAGCTGAAAATAATGAAATCGTTAATTTAGATTCTTAAAACGTGTACATTGAATTGTATTTTCGATTAACTGTTGATACTTTAATATTTTCTTTTATCCTGTGATAAGTTTTACTTCAAAGGATTCATGCCAAATAAACAGTTCTTTGTTATTCATATTTATAAATAGTTACATTTTTTTGTTTTCAGTGCCCTATAGCNTATATATATACTAGAGGCAAGTACCCGGCTTCTCACGGGTTTTAAATAAGGTTTTCTGTAGAAGCATACACAATTATTTTTTCGCAAATTAGCGTTAGGAGAGTGTACTTAACAATTTTCCAAAGTTTCATTCTTCTACCTACATGGGAAAAAGTAGAATGGGTGAAAAAGGGTTTGTAAAAATGGCCGGATTCAAGATTTGCCTCAGCCGAAATCCGGTACAACCTAATAAGTACCCTTATTTGACCTGTATCACAGATCTACAGTCGTGAGTATGCTTTCCTTAAATTATTTCCACTGGAAGTCCGTGCTTTTCTTCTTTTAAATTAATTTTTAGATTTACAAATTAAATGACAGGGAGGAAAAAACAAAGCAAAAAATAAATAAAAAATCTTTAAAATATTCAAATATTGCATTAAAAAATAATTAAAGGCAAAATTATATTGGACGGCATCACCGTTACTATTTATGTTTATCATTTCATGAACATAACATAGAGTTGCCGAGTATCTCACCTCCCCATGAACATAGAGTTGCCGAGTATCTCACCTCAAATTAAGATAGAGTTACCGAGTATCTCACCTCCCCATAACACAGAATTGCAGAGTATCTCACCTCCACATAACAAAGAATTTCCGAGTATCTCAACTCCCCATAACATAGAGTTGCCGAGTATCTCACCTCCCCATAAGATAGAGTTACTGAGTATCTCACCTCCCCATGAACATAGAGTTGCCGAGTATCTCACCTCCCCATAAGATAGAGTTACCGAGTATCTCACCTCCCCATAACATAGAGTTACCGAGTATGTCACCTCCCCATAACATAGTATTGCAGAGTATCTCACCTCTCCATAACATAGAGTTACCGAGTATCTCACCTCCCCATAACATAGAGTTTCCGAGTATCTCACCTCCCCATAACATAGAGTTGCCGAGTATCTCACCTCCCCATAACATAGAGTTGCCGAGTATCTCACCTCCCCATAACATAGAGTTGCTGAGTATCTCACCTCTCCATAAGATAGAGTTACCGAGTATCTCACCTCCCCATGAACATAGAGTTGCCGAGTATCTCACCTCCCCATAACATACAGTTGCCAAGTATCTCACCTCCCCATAAGATAGAGTTACCGAGTATCTCACCTCCCCATGAACAAAGAGTTACCGACTATCTCATCTCCCCATGAAAATAGAGTTGCCGAGTATCTCACCTCCCCATAACATAGAGTTACAGAGTATCTCACCTCCCCATAACATAGAGTTGCCGAGTATCTCACCTCCCCATAACATAGAGTTAACGAGTATCTCACCTCCCCATAACATAGAGTTGCCGAGTATCTCACCTAACCATGAACATAGAGTTGCCGAGTATCTCACCTCCCCATTACATAGAGTTGCCGAGTATGTCACCTCCCCATGAACATAGAGTTACCGAGTATCTCAACTTCCCATGAACATAGAGTTGCCGAGTATCTCACCTCCCCATAACATAGAGTTGCTGAGTATCTCACATCCCCATAGCATAGAGTTACCGAGTATCTCTACTCCCCATAACATAGAGTTACCGAGTATCTCATCTCCCCATAACATAGAGTTACCGAGTATCTCAGCACCCCATAACATAGAGTTGCTGAGTATCTCACCTCCCCATAACATAGAGTTACCGAGTATGTCAACTCCCCATGAACAAAGAGTTATCGAGTATCTCACCTCCCCATGAACATAGAGTTACCGAGTATCTCATCTCCCCATGAACATAGAGTTGCCGAGTATCTCACCAACCCATAACATAGAGTTGCCGAGTATCTCCCCTCCCCATAACATAGAGTTTCCTAGTATCTCTACTCCCCATAACATAGAGTTGCCGAGTATCTCACCTCCCCATAACATAGAGTTGCCTAGTATCTCTACTCCCCATGAACATAGAGTTGCCGAGTATCTCACCTCCCCATAACATAGAGTTGCCTAGTATCTCTACTCCCCATAACATAGAGTTGCCGAGTATCTCACCTCCCCATAACATAGAGTTGCCTAGTATCTCTACTCCCCATAACATAAAGTTGCCGAGTCTCTCACCTCCCCATAAAACAGAGTTGCCTAGTATCTCTACTCCCCATAACATCCGGCATCCTTCCGTCTCGCGAGACGATGGTGCACCACCGTTGGGTTGGGTTGCATTTCCTCGAGTGACTGTGCAGTCCTATCCTTGAGTGACAGTCTTTGCCACAGTTTTTACACACGAGTTCTGTGCTTCCAAATGTTTTGGCCTTTCTCCTAGCTTTTCTGTCTGCAGCCTCCTCCATTCTTCGCTCCTCGGCTACTATGACGCCCTCTTTGACAACTGTGCGCCACGTAGATCGGTCTTCTGCCTTACACTCCCAGACACGTGTATGTATTTTGGCTGCTTTCATGTCCCTTTGACAGACATCTTTAAATCGCAAGCGTGGGCGACCTGTTTTCCTCTTTCCTGAAGCAAGTTCACCATATAGGAGGTCCTTCGGGATGCGGCCGGGGCTCATTCTTTTGACATGTCCTAGCCACCTCAGACGTCTTTCACTAAGAATTGAGAACATGCTTTGGTTATTTGCACGCGTTAGTACCTCACTATTAGGCACTTTTTCTTGCCATTTAATACCAAGGATGCGGCGCAAGCATCTCAAATGGAAGCTGTTAAGCTTACGCTCTTGTGATGTATAAGTGGTCCATGTCTCGCTCCCATATAGTAGTGTACTGATGACACAGGCTCGATAGACGCACAGTTTGGTTTTCTCCGTTAGCTTGGTGTTTTGCCAGACCCGCTTATTTAGTTTAGCCATTGTTGCGGCTGCCTTGCCAATTCTGCTGTTTATTTCTTCTTCAATGGACAGTGTATTGGAGACCTTGGATCCCAAGTAGGTGAAGCTGTCCACAACCTCCAAGTTTTCATTATCGATATTTATGGTAGGAGGAGGTCGAGTGTCTTGGGCCATGATGTTTGTCTTTTTCAAGCTGATTTGCAGACCAAATTCTTTGCAGGCATTGGAGAAGCTTGACACGAGTTGTTGCAAACCAGATTCTGTATGTGCTGTTAGTGCCGCATCATCCGCAAATAGTAGCTCTCGAATTAGGACATCCGTCGTTTTGGTCTTGGCTCGGAGGCGGGCAGTGTTGAAAAGTCCTCCATCAGCTCTGGTATGTAACCAGATTCCCTCACTGCTATCCTTGAATGCGTATCGAAGAAGTACAGAGAAGAATATTGCGAAGAGTGTTGGTGCGAGTACACAACCTTGTTTAACTCCGCTGCTGACAGGGAAGGCCTCTGACTTAGCTCCATCGAACTGTACTGTGCCAAGCATATTTTCATGGAACTGTCTGATGATGGCAAGTAGGTGAGGGGGACATCCAATTTTTGCCAGTATTTGGAATAGCCCGTTGCGACTGACTAAGTCGAAGGCTTTTGTAAGGTCCACAAATGCAATGTATAGTGGCATCTGCTGCTCTCTGCATTTTTCCTGGAGCTGTCGTATGGAGAACACCATGTCTATGGTAGACCGACCGGACCGGAAACCACACTGAGATTCTGGATAGACGCGGGATGCTAGGCTTTGTAAACGTTTTAGTATAACGCGGGCAAAGGTCTTTCCTACAATACTAAGGAGTGAAATGCCGCGATAATTATTGCAATCACTCCTATCACCTTTGTTTTTATATAGTGTCACTATATTTGCATCCTTTAGGTCTTGGGGGATGTAGCCCTGTTCCCAGCAGAGGGACAGAATCTCGTGCAATGGTTGGAGTAAAGCTGTCTTGCCACTCTTTAGAACCTCTGGTGGTATTCCATCATTCCCAGGCGCTTTTCCACAAGCTAGACTGTCAATTGCTTTGCTCAGCTCTTCCTGTGTGGGCACGACATCAAGTTCTTCCATGAGTGGCATATCTGGGATATCATCTAGAGCGGTGCTGAAGATTGTAGTAACTGTTGAATACAATTCCAGATAATGCTCAACCCACCGTTTTAGCTGTGCTGCCTGGTCTTGAATAATTTCTCCATTTTTGGACTTTAGGGGAGCAGCTTTTGACGTCAAGGGGCCCGTTGCCTTTTTGATGTTTTCGTACATGACTTTTGCATTGCCCATGTCTGCAGCTGATTGTATACTGGAACAGAGCTTAAGCCAGTAGGTATTGACACATTTACGTGCAACCTTTTGGGCAAGTGACTTAGCTGTTTTTAAAGCATGCAAATTGTCAGGTGTAGGCNGGCAAAGGTCTTTCCTACAATACTAAGGAGTGAAATGCCGCGATAATTATTGCAATCACTCCTATCACCTTTGTTTTTATATAGTGTCACTATATTTGCATCCTTTAGGTCTTGGGGGATGTAGCCCTGTTCCCAGCAGAGGGACAGAATCTCGTGCAATGGTTGGAGTAAAGCTGTCTTGCCACTCTTTAGAACCTCTGGTGGTATTCCATCATTCCCAGGCGCTTTTCCACAAGCTAGACTGTCAATTGCTTTGCTCAGCTCTTCCTGTGTGGGCACGACATCAAGTTCTTCCATGAGTGGCATATCTGGGATGTCATCTAGAGCGGTGCTGGAGACTGTGGTAACTGTTGAATACAATTCCAGATAATGCTCAACCCACCGTTTTAGCTGTGCTGCCTGGTCTTGAATAATTTCTCCATTTTTGGACTTTAGGGGAGCAGCTTTTGACGTCAAGGGGCCCGTTGCCTTTTTGATGTTTTCGTACATGACTTTTGCATTGCCCATGTCTGCAGCTGATTGTATACTGGAACAGAGCTTAAGCCAGTAGGTATTGACACATTTACGTGCAACCTTTTGGGCAAGTGACTTAGCTGTTTTTAAAGCATGCAAATTGTCAGGTGTAGGCTTTTCCTTGTAAGCCATAAGAGCTTTCCTTTTTGCTTCAGTGACGGGTTTCATCTCGTCCCAATGTTCATCAAACCAGTCCGTGTTTTTGTGAGATTTTTTGCCAAAGGCTTGTATTGCGGATGTATAGATTGTGTCTCTCAGTTGCGTCCATTTGGAGTCAATGGTGACGCATGGGGACATCTTTGAGAGACTTTCCTTCACCTTGTCTTTGAACAGCTGCGCTATCGCAGGGTCTTTCATGCAGGAGGTATTGATGCGTGGACTTCCCTTTTTCTTTGTGTGGTACGAGTTTTTCCTCATTATTCGTACTTTGCTGGCGACAAGGGAATGATCCGTGTCACAGTCGGCACTGTGATAGCTGCGAGTGAGTAGGACGCTAGCTAGTTGTGCACGCCTGGTGATAATGAGGTCCAGCTGGTGCCATTGGTGGGATCGAGGGTGTCTCCAAGATACTTGATGTATATCCTTGCACTTGAAGAAAGTGTTGGTCACACACAAGCCTCGTGAGCAGCACAATTCCAGAAGCCTTTGTCCATTTTCATTTAACTTTCCTCTTCCAAATAGTCCAAGGCAGGTGGGCCAGGCTTCGTGGTCGCTCCCCACTCTAGCATTGAAATCTCCTAGGAGATAGAT
The DNA here is from genome assembly GCA_002072015.1 of Radix auricularia. Classification (NCBI taxonomy): domain Eukaryota; kingdom Metazoa; phylum Mollusca; class Gastropoda; family Lymnaeidae; genus Radix; species Radix auricularia. The sequence goes on along the minus strand of MUZC01000551.1, from coordinate 497,639 downwards.
TGCCTCGTCTTTGTGGATGCCGGCTATTGCCTGGTCTAACGCTCCATAGAACTGGTCCTTCTCTTCCGGAGTTGAATAGAGTGTTGGGGCATACACACTAAGAATGTTTGCTGGGCCCGCAGTTGTTCTGAGTCTTAGAGTGAGGATCCTCTCCGTGCCTGATGACGGTGGTTCAATGGATGGTAGAAGAGTGTTTTTAACAGCGAAACCCACACCATGCTGTCTAGGTTCGTCTTTCGGTCTGCCTTGCCATAACATAGAGTTGCCAAGAATCTCACCTCCCCATGAACATAGAGTTGCCGAGTATCTCACCTCCCCATGAACATAGAGTTGCCGAGTATCTCATCCCTCTATGAACATAGAGTTGTCGAGTATCTCATCCCTCCATGAACAAAGAGTTGCCGAGTATCTCATCCCCCCATGAACATAAAGTTGCCGAGTATCTCATCCCTCCATGAACATAGAGTTGCCGAGTAACTCACCTCCCCATGAACATAGAGTTGCCGAGTATCTTACCTCCCCATGAACATAGAGTTGCCGAGTATTTCACCTCCCCATGAACATAGAGTTGCCGATGTATCTCATCCCTCCATGAACATAGAGTTGTCGAGTATCTCATCCCTCCATGAACATAGAGTTGCCGAGTATCTCATCCCTCCATGAACATAAAGTTGCCGAGTATCTCATCCCTCCATGAACATAGAGTTGCCGAGTATTTCACCTCCCCATGAACATAGAGTTGCCGAGTATCTCACCTCCCAATGAACATAGAGTTTCCGAGTATCTCACCTCTCCATAACATAGAGTTGCCGAGTATCTCACCTCCCCATAACATAGAGTTGCCGAGTATCTCACCTCCCCATGAACAAAGAGTTTCCGAGTATCTCACCTCCCCATGAACATAGAGTTACCGAGTATCTCACCTCCCCATAAAATAGAGTTGCCGAGTATCTCACCTCCCCATGAACATAGAGTTGCCGAGTATCTCACCTCCCCATGAACATAGAGTTGTCGAGTATCTCATCCCTCCATGAACAAAGAGTTGCCGAGTATCTCAGCCCTCCATGATCATAAAGTTGCCGAGTATTTCATCCCTCCATGAACATAGAGTTGCCGAGTAACTCACCTCCCCATGAACATAGTGTTGCCGAGTATCTTACCTCCCCATGAACATAGAGTTGCCGATGTATCTCATCCCTCCATGAACATAGAGTTGTCGAGTATCTCATCCCTCCATGAACATAGAGTTGCCGAGTATCT
>MUZC01000551.1:477831-496215 GCA_002072015.1 Radix auricularia | reverse complement strand
ATGAACATAGAGTTTCCGAGTATCTCACCTCTCCATAACATAGAGTTGCCGAGTATCTCACCTCCCCATAACATAGAGTTGCCGAGTATTTCACCTCCCCATAACATAGAGTTGCCGAGTATCTCACCTCCCCATAACATAGAGTTGCCGAGTATCTCACCTCCCCATGAACATAGAGTTTCCGAGTATCTCACCTCCCCATGAACATAGAGTTGCCGAGTATCTCACCTCTCCATAACATAGAGTTGCCGAGTATCTCACCTCCCCATGAACATAGAGTTGCCGAGTATCTCACCTCCCCATGAACAAAGAGTTTCCGAGTATCTCACCTCCCCATGAACATAGAGTTACCGAGTATCTCACCTCCCCATAACATAGAGTTTCCGAGTAAATCACCTCCTCTTGAACATAGAATTGCCGAGTATCTCACCTCCCCATAACATAGAGTTACCGAGTATCTCACCTCCCCATGAACATAGAGTTACCGAGTATCTCACCTCCCCATAACATAGAGTTACCGAGTATCTCACCTCCCCATAACATAGAATTGCCGAGTATCTCACCTCCCCATAACATAGAATTTCCGAGTATCTCACCTCCCCATAACATAGAGTTGCCGAGTATCTCACCTCCCCATAACATAGAGTTTCCGAGTATTTCACCTCCCCATAACATAGAGTTGCCGAGTAGGTCATGAACGCATAAATATAACGTTTTCGAGTTGGTCATTTCACCATAACAGTGAACAGCGTCATGAGACATGCGACCGGAAGTCTCTACTACCCCGGATGTTATATTGTTTTTCGCAGAAAACTTAATGGCGGTAATATGCACTTTTTAAAATAGTATGTTTTTGGTGTTGTGGGGCAGTGCATGATTTACCTATTCGGTAAACAAAAATACTTTAGTGCACCCGCTTTCTTGCCCCCCCCCCCCAGGAATTTTTAAAATCATATTGGGCACTGAAATAAAATAAATTGACTCCAAAAGGACCCTCATATCTCAAATACCTTAGGGCCCCATCAAGTCTATATCCGGCCCGGGGGGGGGTACAGTAATATGCTCTTTTGGGGTTGCGATAAATTTAATTTCGAGGTACTTCATGATTTTCGTTAGGTGCTACTTTTACCTTTAATTTACGGTTCTGACAATAAGAAACTTTAAACTGGCAAAGCGAGCAGCCGATTACTGAAGCTTTCATTAATTTCGCAGTATATTTATAATGAAAATAGACACGTTTAAAAAAAAAATAATAAAACAAAAATACATTAGTGTTAAAAATTTAAAATGACATTTGTCAAGTGAATTTAAGTTATGCATTGAGAGAAAGAACGCTGGTGGCGATTTAAAATAATTTATAAATATCTATATCTGGGTGGTCCCGTAATTTCGTCATATCGATTTCAGCCGCACATGTCCCGTGAACCCTGGGCGACCTTTTGGCGCCTGTCTCGTGTTACGTCATGCAGCGTGAGGGGAGGCAGTCCAAATATGAATGGGTTGCTCAGGGAGGGGGCGGGCTGTAATCTGAGGTAGATGACTGAGGGAGTGTAACGCGGTCCTCCTTGAGAACATTGTTGAGTTGAGAGGGGAGGGCGGTGGGGGGCAATCAATCCTGAATAGTACAACAACGCGTCGTGAAACTTAGAATTGTGTCCTCTGAAGCAGCTATGAATTCAGCTAAGCCTAAAGTTTTTTTTTGTTTTTTTTAATGACACAACAGGTTGCACGCAGGCGCCTTGATTGTTGGACGTGTGGTCAGTTCCATATGCAGAGTGGACGGGGTGGGGAGGAGCATTTCTATGGCGGGGCGGCAAGCTAAGGATTTTGTTTTTTGTGTGTGTGTGTGTGTGTGTGTGGGTGGGTGGGTGCGTGCGTGCGTGCGTGCGTGTGTGTGTGGGGGGNGGGGGGGGGGGGGGGAAGGGGAAATCGAATGTTTGTCCTCAATATCTGGCATTCGTGTTAACTTCTGAGATACATGTTATTTATCACCTTCATCTTCGTGGACTATTTATTATAGTTATTAAAAAAACAATAATAAAAACTCGAATGAATATGTAAACGCGATTTCTAACAAAGAATTTCCGATTATTTTATTCAAGGGAAAACGTTATAGATACATTAAAAGTCATTTCAAATCTGTAATTCTGAATTTAAACAAAATTTGACGTCATATCCCATCACGCTACACCTCACCAATATAATGTGTCAATATAATGCGCCCCGCGCAACAGTCTAAAATAAGCATTAATTAACAAAGCGGGAAAAGCCCATTAACTGTCATTATAGATTACATTAAAAATCATTTCAAATCAATAATTTTGAAAATAAACACACACAAAAAATATATCGTTATCTACAAATTGCTGGTAAAATTTCGGGAGTCGAACAAAAACAGATTTTTCAAAATTTCCTCTCCAACATTGTTCTAAATATTATTAGCTACCGTTTGACATGTGTTTCAACCCGATAGCCCGATAGATGTTATGGTTGGCTAGAAATTGATAAAATACTATTTTTCGTTTTTGAATTATTTTTTTTTTAGGAAATCCAGTAAACTTTTTCGGTAATTTTTTTTTGGGCCATCGCACATCCTTAATAATAATAATAAATTGATAATTACCATATTTGCAAAAGACCCGAACCCTCTATCTGGTATGGTTCAGGAGCAGTTGCTGTTCAAAGCTCGCACAGACAGGCCAGACACTATTAAAAATATATAAACGCAATTTTTCCTTAAGGCTCTACCCCAACCTCAGTGACCTCAGAGGACAATTATATATTTTAAAAAATATATATTTTAACTTAGATGCATTTCAATCATTCGCGATTAATTAAATTCATTAATTAAATTTATAAATGTTGGTAATCTAAGAAAGTTATCACCATCTCCCACTGTGGGTAAAGATGCCATTCTACGAATTGAAAAATGCAATTTGAATTAGCTCTAAAGTCACTGAAGTCCTCCTACCACTTGTTTGAGCTTGGCTACTGCACCGGAAATTTGCTGTCTAAAGCCGATTGAAGACATTTGTTGGAAACCGGGAACTCCGCGCCGACAGCTGGCATCACCTAGCCGAATTCCAGCCAACGGAAAATCGTTCGACCACTCCCTCCCCCACGACGAATTGATTTAAAAAAAGAGAAGCACTGGCGATATAGGGACATGCCTGGAGGATCAGACGTGGGGTTCAGAGGTCAGCCAGTGCATCAAATTTCTCTATGATTTAGAGAAAGAAAACAAAACAATTGTTTAAATATTTAACGTTATCCCAGCTCCAAGCATTCACCACCCCAGCCCCTCGAGTCGATGAGTGCCGCGGTCTGTAGTTAAGCACCGGCTCAAACTGGCCCTGTATAAAGTCGGATTTAACTATAGTTAAAAAAAAAATGAGCACTAGGTGGTATACACATTTTTTTAAATGTAGACGATAGTAGCCTAAATCAATGTTCCTCTTAAGCTGTGCGGATATCTGACCGACAACGCGAAGCAGTCTAGAATTACCGCTCAGCAAATTTCGTAAAATCTTTCACAATATGATGCTGTGCAACTTTGCAAACGAGTTTTCTTTTTACTTGGCACGCAGACCAACGAAGCTTACAAGGCACATATCTGTGCACCAGCTTACTTGAATCTTGGTGTAGAAAAAATTTAGTACGTTTGATTTAAAGAAATTCAATACGTAGGATTTAAAGAAATTTAATACAATGGATTTTAAAAAATTTAATACATTTGATTTAAAGAAATTTAATACGTTCGATTTAAATTTAAATTTTCAATTTCTCCAAAATATTAAAATACTGGGTGCGTAAAAGAATCTAATTGAATCTAGAATTTAAAACATCTGACTAATAAACAAATAATGAACTTTTTATCCTAATTAATGGAGTACAAAGAAATACTTTTCCTTAATAGAAAGGATCTAGTTAAATCTTGTTACCCTTATTGATATTGACATTTCCTTTCTTTTTGTTACTCAACGTTACATCTTGTTTTCTCTAGTTCCCTATGTTGCATCTTGCTACGTCTAGTTACATCTTGTTAATTCTAGTTACATCTTGTTACGTCTGTTTACATCTTGTTACGTTCAGTTACATCTTGCTATGTCTTGTTACATCTTACGTTTGCTAATCATATTCAAGATAAATAAGGCAGAGGCGTCACTAGGGTTCGTGTCACCCGGTGTAACAGGCCAGATTAAACCCCTGACCAGAATATACCGGGTATAATCTGGCCTAGGCCAGAATATACCCGAGTATAATCTGGCCTAGGCCAGAGTATACCCCGGGGGTTAAACTGGCCTAGGCCAGAATATACCCCCAGGCCAGAATATACCCCTTTGACAACATGACGATATATAGTAAAAAATGGATGAATGGCTAATTAGAAATTCTATTGGTGTTTTATCTTTGTGAGAGACGTTAAAATCATTTCTTAAGTAGGAAAGATGTTTTATTTACAATAAAATAATAATAATAATATGATTTCTTTTATAACAATGTCTGATAGAGCGGTTACTTTTTTATCTAAAGTTACAGTCTTAACAAGTAAGAAGGAATCAGCGTTTTTTTTTTTTTAAATTGACTCATTCAAGCACTAAATGGATTGATTATTTTTAAAAATAATTTAATTTTAGTTTTTGTTTATCAGCGCTTCCGAATATTTATTAATCCTTGACCTCGCTTATTAATCGAATCAATATGTTTCATTATTTGAGTCTGAGGCCTTAAGAACAGGGTAAGACTAAACATCGTTTGACTCCCCCAGCGTTGCTTGTCGTATTTCAGTACCTTTATCATTATCTTATCTGTTACAGGCGCTCCTTCAATACAGAAGAATATTGCGTCCTTCGCTTATCTATCATCCATCCATCACTGTGGCAATACAGTGCATGTAGGGCTTGGGCCTGCCTCACTACCTCCTATCACTCAGTCCTTATCAACGCCTTCCTTCTCCAATATTGTATGCCCAGTTGTTGTAGGTCTTTCACTACGTCATACATCAATCTAAGCCTACGTCTTCCCTTGAGCCGTTTCCCTCTGGTGTTTTGGTGGTGTACCCTCTTTACTCCTCTTTCATTTGACATTCTTTCTAATTTCTAGGTGTCCTGCCCAGCGCAGACTGCTTTTTAAAAAAAATTCTGCATCTTTTGTGGTATCCTCATTTATTATGACTCTCAAGTATTTTGCTTATTTGGTTTCGGTTAGTTCTTTACCATGAATGAAATTTTGAATTTATTTGTTTCTTTTTATTTGTGACTTTTAGCAGTTGACACTTTTGTGGGTGGAAAGACATACTCCAGTTAGTTTACCATTTTATCAATACATCTAAGTCGTTTTGTAAAATTTTGCACTGTTCTGATTTGTCCTATAGATTTTACAATCATCAGCAAATAGCCAAACTTTTGTTCCTATTGAGAAGTTGTTGGGTAAATCATTTATATAGATTTTTTTTACTGTGGTGTATTTCTCTTGGGATGGTGCGTCTTTCCATACACAAGATGGAAAAGCTTGTTACCCGTTTTGGTGGCATCACGTCCAAAAAACATTAATGACACATACCGCCTAAAATCAATATTTGCGCTCTTGTGTCGGCGTTCTTATCTCTGTACTTTATTGTCGGCGCTCTTTTGTCGTACACGCTTTTGATTGGTCGTCCATGTTGGCAAGTTCTATTTCCCTTTTTTTCCTATTGCTCACCCCACCTTTTTTTAGGCGCGTGACGTCATTTATGGACGGCCCCTAAGAGATTCAAAAGAAACCTTCCATCCTGTAGCGCAAATCATTGTTATTTTTAAAGCAGCTCTATTCATTTGTACCTATGTTATTCTTAAAACAGTACGGTCAATCTTGTCGGATTTCGTCAATTTGGATTGTCCGCTTACCATGCTTTCATCTATTGTTAAGAAATACGGGTGGTGTACCGTGACGCGGCGTTTAATCTGCATTCAAAAGACCATCTCACCTCGTCGCACCCATTCTTTTATTTTAAACAAGCCGTTTGTCCCTTTATAGGCGTTAATCTACATGAGTAGCGCAAAGTTGCGAATGGTCGCAACCTTGTTTGATTAGGCCAATCTTGACAGAGTGGACACATTTTTGGTCACTATAAAACAAACTCCAAAACGACCACGCCTCAAACTTTGTCAACGATGGAAGACCAACTGTATGATCAGATTTTAAGATTCTACACTACAACGAAACTTAAGTACCCCCAGTGGATCTATAACTTACCTTCGAGAAACGGTCAAACGCGAAGTCACAATTTAGACAAAAAGCAAGACCTTTTCAAGCAAAAGAAGGGATTCTTTACCAGGGTGAAAAGGAAGTTCTCAATAAAAGTCGCCTGCCAGATATCCTGAAAGCGTTTCAGGACAACCCAAATTTTGGTGGCCATTTTGGCAGGGATAAGACATTAGCCAAAATCTCTGAACGCTATTATTGGAATAAAATGAAGAATGACGTTCACCAATATGTCAAAGCTTGTCAAAAATGTTTTGTCATAAAACCAAAAATCATCCAGAAGGCACCACCACTGAACAATATACCAGTACCTGTGAAAGTGTGGAGCTTAGTCGGTATTGATATTGTCGGACCACTTCAGGAAACAACTAATGGAAATAGATATATAACAGCTGCAACCGATCATTTTTCCAAGTGGACTGAAGCAACTGCTGTTCCCGATAAAAGTGCAAAATCAACCGCAAAATTTCTTTATTCCGTTATTTGTCGCCTTGGTTCATGGATATTCTAATTAGTGACCAGGGACGTGAGTTTGTGAATATAGTTATTGACAACCTCATGGAGCAGTTTCAAACTGATCACCGCATTTCATCAGCCTACCATCCACAAACAAATGGTCAAAGAGAACGTGACAACAGAACTCTGAACGAGACTCTTAGCCAACTTGTTAATGACCAAGGTAACGACTGGGACCAATTTATCCCTGGTGTTCTTTTAGCATACCACACATCTGTACATGCTTCAACCAGATGCACTCCTTTTGAAATTATGTAAGGGCGGAAAGCCAAGCTACCTACAGATCTCAGGCCTGTTGAAGATGGAACAGTTTTACCAACAACGTATTTGGACAATGCCAACCCTGATGTCCTGAACACACTTACAGCAATTCAAAAAAAATCTGCATCAAACCGTGAGTACCAATATTCACTTAGCCCAGGCGCATCAAAAGTGTAACTTTGATCGCAGAAATACAAACAACCAAGAAATAACTGATGAGTCCATAGTTTATATAAAAAATCATCGCCGCATTCATCACATGGGTTCGAAGATGGAATCTCGATGGATTGGTCCCTACATCGTGGTAGAGTCATTAAACAAGGGAAGAGTTAAGCTGAAGAATATATCAACAGAGAAATTACTAAGAAACACCTACCATGTCAGTAACCTAAAAGTTTACAGTAATAAACAGGATTCTTCACCAAATCAGGGCCTCGATGATTCTGTTAAAGGTACTGTCAATGGGAGCCTACAACAAAATGAACAAGTAAGCACAAGTGAAGAAACGGACATTATTGCGATACAACATGTCTCAAAACCAATGCAGGTTAGGACTTTTAACCCACTAACAATTTCAAAAAGAAAGCCTCTTAGTACAACTCTTGGACTTACTTTTGACAACGTTGTATTTTATGGCCGCACTCGCGAGCTTGAACAACCGAGCCGTACATATAAAACAAAAGGGGATGGAAACTGTTACTTTAGGGCCATAAGTTACGTTCTGACAGAACAGAGGACAACTACATCCTTCTCAGAGATAGAGTAATTGAACACATGAACACTGTCATTACAAAACAACTAAATGACTACTTGAATCAGAATGTGGAGGAGTATATAAACATTTCTGGTATTTCTCGTGATGGAGTCTGGGCAACTGATGCAGAAATCAGGGCAACAGCGAACCTTTTACGTTGAGATATTGTTGTCTACACCAAAGTCGGTGATTCGATGGATTGCTTGACATATTCAGCAAGCTTTGATCTTCAGTCAACGACAGAACATGGACTTTACCTTCAAAACCAGACCGGTCATTTTGATGTTGTCATTAGTGCATACATTTTACTGTAAGTAATTAATTTTCTAAATGTTGTGTATTTTTGGACTTGGTTATCATTTACTGTTTAAACTTTAAAAAATCATGTGTCTTAATTTCTATTCGAATGTTAAAGTTATGTCCTTTTATTGAATAGATTTTTTAAAATATCTTAATTGAAACCTTTATTCTTTATTATCAAAATAATTTTTTTTGAAAAAATTAATCAATTGAATTATTATTTGAATTGTCACTTTAAAAAAAATATATGCAAACTATTTCATTCATGGAAAACATTTAATCCAAACTTCTGTATAGAAGAAGCGTCTATAAATGATAAGATAAGGATAAGGAACCCAAAATGATCGCACCTGTTTGAAAAGCAACACATGTAACTTGTAACCCTGCTTAAATTATTTATTTTTAAATTAGTGATGTAGTGCTGGATTAAGTTACTGTTAAATGGAAAAATAAAATTATGCTGTTTCCATATATATTAGTTTGGACTGTAACTCTTTAACTAGAATCGTGGAGAAAAAAAAAAGACCTAAATTGTTAAATAATACAACGGGAGTCTTATTTTTAAAGAAAGGTCATGCTCCTTTCATTCATATTAAAGTAGTTTATAAATAATTTTTCTTATAGAGCTAAAACATCAATAAAAAGTTTTAAAAGTCATTCATCCATTTTTTACTATATATCCCCATGTTGTCAAAGGGGTATATTCTGGCCTAGGCCAGATTATACCCAGGTATATTCTGGTCAGTGGTTTAATCTGGCCTGTTACACCGGGGCGGTAGCTCATGGTGTCACCCCCTCACGATTTAACCCATAGAATTCCCCCCGTGTTTTCCAGTGCTAAATAAAGGGATTATATAGAATTTTACAGTCTGGTGTCATCCCCCTGATGGTGTCACCCCCTGATGGTGTCAACCGGGGCGGGCCCGCCCCCACCGCACCCCCCTAGCGACGCCACTGAAATAAGGTGAACTGCCTGCACCTTTGTCCAGACTGCATTATTCATTTTTTTTTTTAAAGAAAGAAAATGATTCAGACCTTAAACAGCACATTATCACATTATATTCTAGAAGAACCAAAGACATTCATAATTCATTGTTTACAGAACACACAATGACAACAACGAAAAATGTTGACAGTATTTAAATCTTAAAACCCATGCTGCAGTAACTATGTGATATGAAATATTAGATATTTGATTGTTTTTCTTGACTCTTATTTGACTGTCAATATTTGGTTTTAATGGGTACTGATGAGTACTGATGAGTACTGATCGGTACTGATCCGTACTGATGGGTACTGATGAGTACTGATCCGTACTAATGGGTACCAGTCATCACATTGACAGTTATGTAATTACATATAAATGGACATGAGTTAAGTAAGGATTCAACTGACAATTTTCTAGACGTGGCACAAATCAGGGCAAGTAATGACCTAATACCTGAAGTTTCCAATGTTCAAATCAACAACTGATATGACCGGACAAAAGGAAAACCAGATTCAAAACTTGGAGTCTCTAGTGCTAAAAGTAAGTAAGTCACATTATTGTCAAATTCAAACTTAATTGTGGACATTTAACACCTGGTTTAGACCAATCTATTGTATAAAGTTGAAAACAATACAAGGCAACTAGGTCCGATTTTTTTAACAGCCCAAAAAATTAAAAAGCTATGGTCATATAGACAAAATATAAATTTAAACTTTATTACCTCTAAATGCGCAATTTGTTACTTCTTAAGTACTTTTAGCACTAAGCTCTTCAATTTGTGGCTTAAATACTTTTAGCACTAAGCTCTTCAATTTGTGACTTAAATACTTTTAGCACTAAGCTCTTTAATTTGTGACTTAAGTACTTCTTGGCACCATTTGTAACATGGAGCTCTGATAGTAGCTGTGTAACAGTTACATGCTAAGATAAATATCTAAACCAGAGAAAAACTGCCCCAATCCACATTCATACAATTCTGAGTTAAATTTCTAACACTGGAGTCTAATGATTTGATAGAGATTACAAGTTGAGTTTTTTTTTAAATATGTAAAAATTATTATAAACAAACCTTTGGTTAAGATTAGATCCACATTACATAGTGAATTTTAAGATCCACATTACATAGGTGAATTTTAAGATCCACATTACATAGGTGAATTTTAAGATCCACATTACACAGGTGAATTTTAAGATCCACATTACATAGGTGAATTTTAAGATCCTCATTACATAGGTGAATTTTAAGATCCACATTACATAGGTGAATTTTAAGATCCACATTCCAAAGTGAATTTTAAGATCCACAATTTTAAGATCCACATTACATAGGTGAATTTTAAGATCCACATTCCAAAGTGAATTTTAAGATCCACATTACATAGGTGAATTTTAAACTACATGACAAAAGTCGCTGAGGATTTTTTAACAAAAATACAGTGGTACCTCAAGATACAAAATGGATCATTCAGGGGTGACTTTCGTATCTAGAATTTTTCATATCTCTAACTAAATATTACACGCAGTGCTTTTTTTCTAGCGAAAAATGTTTGGGAACTCATTTCACATCTGTTTTTTTAACTTATGTCAGAAACGCTGTTATTCTTATTCTACTAATAATAACTAATATGATATCTATGGTCCATAGATATCATATTAGTAGAAAAACAGCGTTTGCCACTTGGTTTGTTTATTTGTAAACTGTAATTTACGTCGTTCCCGTGAGTCCCCACTGTAAAAAGGACTGACAGTAAGTAAAATGCCGACTATTTATATAAATATACACGAATCTGAGCAAAAAAGGTATGGGAACTCAGTTCCCATGAGTTCCCACTGAAATGTAAAATACTAAATCTGTTCCAACCCACACAGCAATAACACTAAAAATTGAAAATATGTAAAACTATAGAAAAACTAAGAAAGATTCTTTAACCCTTAAAAGTTAAGCACACATAAACTACAAACGAAACTATCAAAACAGAATTTAAAAAAACAAAAATAATATGTTTACCAATGTATCTTTTGAGTGAGGCGATGTGTCAGAGAAGGTGGTAGGGGAGGAGAACAGATGGCAGAAAAAATTACAGCATGACGTACGAAACACTGAACTTTATGAACATAATATATTATGTACAAACTTTGCATGGAGTAATGCTAAATAAACACTTAACTAAGTACAACAGTACACTTAATTAACAAACATAACATAACCCTTTTCATATGTAATTTTTTTTCCAAAAGATTACTTTATAAAAAAACTTTTTATTTTGCTCTCTCTGCTTTTCTATTTCCCATTTCATTTCCTCTGCCTCACTTCCACCAACATCTTCTTGTATTGTTTAAAAAATATTTTGTTAGAATCTTCGCTTACTGATGGTATCTTAGGAAATGTCATTGAACTGTGCAAGAACTGTTGGTGGCCCGTTGAATGCAGTCACGGGATGGCCAGTGTTGTTAGCTCATGTTTTTTGTATCTTGGAACAAAAAATTCTTTGAGTGGCCTTTCCTGTCTTGGAGTTTTCATATGTTGGAGCATTCATATCGAGAGGTATCACTGTATTCATCAATATTTGAAGTGAATGTTCATTATGTTTGAAGTTTCACTAAGTTCAGTGAAACATAGGGGAATTACACCAGATATGACATTACACCAAATATTGCATTACGCAAGATATGACATTACACCAGATATGACATTACACCAGATATGACCTTAGAGAAAATGATTGAGACTTTCAACAATCCGTATCAAATATTATTAACAATGAATTTATGATATTCTGTAATTTTAACCAAAAAACAACAACAAATTTATGAATCTCCTAATGAAAAGGATTTCATAATGTTAAAGTAAGATGAATACACAAAATATCTACAGTATAAAGATCGCAATGATCAAACAGATGGATTTTACTTTGACATTAAAGAAATTAAAGGCTGTGTGCTTTACAAACAAATAAAATAAAATAATTTGGCAAAGGATAATTCGTTCTCAGAAGTGCATTTATTCAATAAATATTATAACACAATACCTTTGAATATTCCTTTCTAAAAAAAACAACCAGTGGTTACAATATTGTTTTTAAACAACTTAAATTCATTTAAAAAATCTTTCAAACTTCTTGACTTTGTTTGAGAAATGCACTATATTCACATTATTAAACATTTTTATTGACCCATGTTAAACATTTAAAGTTGATGTGCACAAATAAAACAGTGGAGTGAAGTCAAGATATTTTAATACTCGTGCTTCGACTTGTTGGACAAAATATTTAGTGTTACCTCAAGTGCTCAGCATTTCAATTCTTCTCAACAAATTTTAAAATGTCAAATATTGGTTAACAAATGTTAATATTTCGAACCCTTTTGTCTTTGATGCCCTCCTCTAATAAAATGGGGCATTAAAAAAAAAATTTTGTTTTTACTTTAAACTTTTCAAAGGCAGACATGGTATAGAGTTTCTGCAAATTATACGCACTTGTCTTATCTGTTATAGACGCTCCTTCTATATGGAAGATTATTGCATCCTACACTTTTCGCAGCCGAAATTGGTTTTTTAAAAGTCTCTAATAATTAAATGAGTAATGAACTTTGTTCCTGAAAATTCGTCAATGTTAAAGGCCAAAGAAATCACTTCAGAGTTATACATTCAAATCAAAATTAAGAATTAATGTTGAAGCGATGAGTATACCTTTATGTGTTACATATCTCTAGCAAGTAATTGAAATGATTCATTCAAGAGATGGTAATTTATGGATATTCTATTTATAGTGATCTCATTTAATGCCATAGAGGCTCTGATCAGAGTCAGCTTTTATATCATTTTTATTAGTTCTTTAACATAAACGCAATTTATCAACACCATACATATGAAGGTGCACATAACTACATGTCATTAAAAAAAGAGGATTTGAATTCCTATGACAGATTTGGTCTAGATTAAGAATGGCTGTGAATTCAAACTAAAAAGCTTTTAAAAATTGATGTTTAATTATGAAATATTGTTAAATTGGTATGTAATCAATGAAAAGAATTACTAATTATTAGATACAATCTCCAATTTACAATTAAAAAAAGAAAAATTACATTTTAACTAAATCTGCAAATTTAATAAATCAAAAGTACTTATTAGCTGATAATAGCGTCTAGTCCAACAACAAAAATGTCTTGATAATCCATCACACTTGTAGTTTGTTTCATATTTTGAAGAAAACAAAGAACATTCTTGTCCAACTCCTTCTGAACATTAGTCAGACTTGAGCCAAAGAACAACCAACACTTATGACCTCTTGATAACTCCTCTGTTTATAACATGTCAAGATCATTTCTTCTTTTTCTTGCCCGAAGTCTTCTTTTTGCCATGGTCTCCTGCATCGTCTTCTTCAGAGTCTGAGGAAGAGTCTGAAGAAGATTCTGAAGATGATGATGATTCTGATGAGGATGACTCTGAGCTGGATTCACTGGAGCTGTCACTGGAGCTGTCACTTGAGCTGTCTTTGCTAGAATCTGAACTGTCAGAACTTGAGCTTGAATCTCCATCCGAACTGAGGAACAGATTAGAAAGTGATAGAGGTTCGCATCAAATGAACACGCTGATGGTATGTGTACATGTCCATGCGATAACATCATGACACAGAAAACACAAGAGTCACTCAAGATAAGACTCCTTATTTCACAAAATGTAACATCAAATATACTTATAACAAATGTGATCCTTTCCCTATTCAGCAACAAGTTTTTTCTCTTTTTTTCTCTCTTTTCACTCTTAAAAGAGACTATAAAAAAACTGTTAGAAGAATCACAATTACAACCTCCCACTCATTCTTCTTGGGTAGAAGTTCACAGAAGAAGCATTGTCAAAAAAAATGTCAAAATTGAAAAGCTTAAATAAATGAATAATAATTTTTGTAAAATGTAAATAAACCTCTGTCAATTGTGACTTTGACTTGGTCAGTTTTTTGGAAAGTTTGCCAAAATAAGAAGGAATGAGCGGTTGCCTTGAGCAAGTGATGATTTCATGCTTAATGGAAGAAGATTACCACAGAAAAAGAAGAAATTTTTGTAATTTAATTTAAATTATTAGCAGAATTCTGTCCGCCTCACATGATAACAAGACAATTTAAGACAACATACGCTATGAAACATATTGACAATATTATAATTTCATGTCTAACCTTTTCTTGCGTTTCTTTTTGTCTTTTGTATGTTTTTTCATTGTAACTGATGTGGACTTCGCTCTGTGGAAGAAAAGGGAAGTGAACAATTAAATACCATATTCAATTTAAACCTACATGAGTTAATCCCCATTCAGATACAGCAGCCTTTAGGGAATGTGAGTTTCAGCCCAGGACCCATGGTCATTAAAAATTTTTTTAGAGTCCACATGTCTGTTACAGCTGGTCTGGTTACAATTTAATATTTTATGTGAAGGCCCGTGAGCCCCCTGCTTGCTGGGATACTGTGTTATATAAAGTATTATTATTATATTGTTCCTGTGGCTAAAGGGTGTTCCTGAATCCACCAACTCTAATGGGTACCTAAAATTAGCTACACAATCCACTCATATGCCGTGGTTTCAGAAACTTGTGAACGTTGCTGCGCTTGCTCCACGAGCACTGAAATGCGGGGAGGCAATGCAGTAAGTCAAAATGTTGAATTTAAGCCAAGACACCACATTGTTGGTTCTTATGTCACCACACAGTAGTCAAGGATAAACCTAACTGCTGCTAACTCTACAACAACTTACAACTGCGCCTGTCAATTGGTAGTTATTGCCCAGCTATTGGCCGGGTAGTAAAATTGCGCTGAGTACCCATTAAAATATTGCTGTAATGTCTGTACCAACGGTGTTCACATTTCGGCTCATGAACAATTTATGAAATTAAAAATTTTTGTTTGAAATTTATCATGTGAAATAGGTTTAACGTGAAAACGCTTAAAAAAGTAACAATCAGTAATAAAACACAGTCCTGACAAATTGCAAAGTATTTTGATACACCATTTTTCTTGGAACATGAAACAAAAATCGTTTTAAACAAAAAGGTTTTGTTTCTTTGAATTGTTCAAATAAGGAAAATAGACAGAAACAAGGAAAATTAGGAGGGGCAGAAAATGACAGAATGACTTTGGCTTTTAAATACATTGACAGCATTAAAACAAGCCAATTATGTTTATTTAATCCCCCCACTCGCTTCTTTCTCCCTTCCTATCCCCATTATACTTTTTAAAAAATTTCACTGTAATAACAAAACTAAATGCTGGGGCCTGGGTCCACTCAGTAGAGGTAAGTTTTGGATATTTTGTTAATTACAACAGCTGTCAGCTATGAACTAGAAATAACTCATCATGTCGTCATACAATTACCACCCTTTATTTTCAAAATAATTTGTTAACCCCCTCCCCCCAAATAAAAAAAATAAATAAAAAATGCACTTCACCCTTCTCTACTTATAATTTTTTTTTTACACTACTGTACTGAAGTAGTATTTCAATTTCAATGTCATCATTTTTACATCTAAATTTGCATTTCCAGAAAAAACAAGTATAATGCTTATAGCAGGCATGACGGCAAAAATTTTGAGGTGTTTCGAACAGGTACCCAGATACCTGATCAAAATTTGGACGGGTTACCTGCGCAGCCTTACTTACAACATTTCCAACTTTGCCTTCTCATCCGCCATCTTCATGCGTTTGTTCAGAAGTCTAGTCCTTGAGTCCCGCTCCACATATTTCCTCTTGCCTGTGCATTGATAGGTGAAATGTCCTTTCTGAAGACACTTTTGACACTGGTAATTTTCTTGTTTGACAAGGCTGTGGGATGAAGAACAAATGATAAAAATTAATTTCAGACAAGTGACAGAAATTGAAGCCAGATCATCATTGTGATAATTAATCTTAAATAATTAGTTATATACCTTTTTTGTGTGGAACATCTAATTTAAGTATGTGTAGAAAGTAATGTTATAAAAAAAAAAGTAATATGTGTGTGAAATTTAAAGCCCCACATAATAAACATCATAAAATTAATTGAGATATTTTATGCTGTTTAAAATTTTCATAATTTCTCAGTGTAGTAAATTTACTCTTTGTAAATATAACATATGCAAACCTATACTACAAAATTTGTTACTATTTCAGTCATAAACACAGTCATCCGACGCAGCAAGTAGGTCCCGATTTTAGCACAGACGCATTAATGAATTTAAAAGGAAAAATCTTGACATTAGAGAAAAAAATCCATGGCTATCATAAGAGCAAAGATCGTGTGAAACTTGATGGCAGTCACTAGACCATAATATTACTACCCAGACTAGCTCGCCTGGCCAATCAGGATCACTGAAGCTAAACACAGCCTGCCTCACTCACTCTAGACAATTCAATGTTCGGCCCCCAATCAGAAAATCAATACTTAATCACCCGCTCCTAAACCTGATAAATTACGGCCTGAGACTCACTTCTAATGGGGAAAAAACACCAGAGTCTAAGGGACATTAGTAACAAGACTCTATAGCAAGAAGCTTAGAGATACACTGCTATATGTTGCATGGGTGCAGTAGAACTAACCTTATGATATTTGGGTGCAGTAGAACTAACCTTATGATATTTGGGTGCAGTAGAACTAACCTTATGATATTTGGGTGCAGTAGAACTAACCTTATGTTGTATGGGTGCAGTAGAACTAACCTTATGACGTATGGGTGCAGTAGAACTAACCTTATGATGTATGGATGGGTGCAGTAGAACTAACCTTATGACGTATGGGTGCAGTAGAACTAACCTTATGATGTATGGGTGCAGTAGAACTAACCTTATGATGTATGGGTGCAGTAGAACTAACCTTATGATATTTGGGTGCAGTAGAAACAACTTTTGCATATATACAACAACATATACATATACTATTAATAAAATGAGTCAAGCCAAAATCCGCCTCAGATGAAAATGAAGACTAGAACATTTATGAAAATAATTTTGCCAACTTATCTGGTCTTTTAAGTTCCACATGCACACAGACATTTTAAAATATATTTTTAGATTTTTGGAATGAATATAGTTGAGAAAAAAAAAGGAGGGTAGGGGGTTGATTTATCAAATCTGGGTATTTTCACCTTTACTAATTTCCTATACAGTATCGACAACTTTATCAGTACCTTTATGATTATGACTTGGAAAAATTTTGGTCTGCAAATAATTCTTACTGTAGTTTCACAATCATCTCTGTTGCTAATGGTTAACAGAAATACAACAGTTCAGTAGCTAATAAAATTAAATGTGTACAGAGACCCAAGTCATCGAAAGGAAAGTTATCAGATGGAATTTTGAAATATTTTTATTTTTAATACAACATTGCAAACTTTATGCTTTCTTTAGTGTTGCTACATTGCAGCTAAGTGCTTCCAATTATTTCAGTCTTCTAGATTTTTCCCCTTTTTGAAAAAACTGGATCATAATAACCTTGGTTTTTAGAATCTGCGAAAAAGTGGGGAATTTTTCTTTGGGTTACCTCAAATCATTAATAAACCATTGTGAAATCTATGAGCTCAATCATCTGTTCATAATACATTTCCAAATGCTCTCTATATCACCTACTTGCTTATTTTAAATCTAGTTATAAAACATTAAAAAAAATAATTGGTCTGAGTAGGAATTAATAAGGACAAAAGAGAAAATTAAGATTGGGCGGGCCTATGAAAGTTTGGGGCCCACTGTGGCCCCATAGGTTGCAATTGCCTAAGACTGAGATAAAAACTTACATTTGTAGGGCATGTTCTGCCAGTGAGGAAGCCCTTTTTGTTTTGCAAAGTTAAGTGGGCCTTTGAAGGATTTGAAATACGCCGACATAAGATTTCCTATTGTAGATGTTGTTTATCTACCCCCTCTCCTCCCTCTATTCGATTGTGTTTTGCGTGTTCGTTACCACGTGTGCCTTGTCCAAATTTAAAAAAAAAAAAAATACACCCAAATTTGTCTTTTTTTTAAAAAGTCAATAAATTAGTTACCAACAGTCTAAGATGTGTAAGAGGCCATCCATAAATCACAATTTGCACCTAGGGAAGGAGGCGGTCACACATTTGTGACGAAGGGAGTGTGTTTTAGAAATGTGAAGTCACATCAAAATGTGAAACTTAAGATGAAAGTTTCACTTAAACTTAAAAACTTGAATGCTTACAATTTATTTAATGATGACTTACATGGATTTACACATGTATCGATTTAATAAAGTTCAACTTCACATTAAATTATTTAAATAAAAACTTAACTGACAATAAAGTTATTTCACCAAAGCTCATTTTCAAAAAGCAAGTACGGCTGTTATGTGGGGGGG
>MUZC01000551.1:416011-444771 GCA_002072015.1 Radix auricularia | reverse complement strand
CCCCCCCCCCCGGTTAAGACAGAATTTAAATATTGTTTTCACCTGTTACCATCGTGGAAGTGTACTGAACAACTACTCAAATTTTCATGTTTTTACCTACACGGGAAATAGGAGAATTAGTGATTTTCAGTTTTTTATGAAGCTCATAAAAGGAAAAAACTTTTTTTGGGCATACGCCAGCAGGAAGTGATAATTTAAATATTTTATTCATTTGCTACCTTTGTGAAAGTGTACTCAACAACTTCCTAAAGTCTCATGCTTCTGTCTACGCGGGAAGTAGGATAATTGGTAATTTTTATATTTTGTATAGTCCATGTAAAGGGAAAAAAAATTTTTTTTGGCCCCCGGCTTCCATGAGTGTGATATTTAGAATTATTTTCTGTCAGTTATTGTCACAATAAGCTACTCAACAACTTTGCAAAGTTTCACACTTCTACCTACACGTGAAATCGGAGAATTAGTGATGAGTCAGTTTTTATATAAAAAAAAATACATTTGGCCCCCGGCCACCAAAAGTGATACTTTAAATATTTTTTTTACATATTACCATCGTGGGAGTGTACTCTACAATTTCCAAAAGTTTAATGTTTCTACCTAACCGGGACAGTAGATAAGTAGCGTTTTTCATTATATATAATTTTAAAAAAATTGAGGCACCTGCGCAACGTGGGTGTCATTTCTAAAACAATTTTAACGGCAATTATGATTGCGAGAGGCTACTCAACAATTTACGAAGGTGTCCAGCTTCTACCTTCATGGAAAGTTCAAGAATTAGTGATGAGTAAGTTTTTTTTTTTATATAAGAAAATAATCATTTGGGCCCCCGGACCCCAGTAAAAGATTATTTGATTATTGTTTTCGCCTGTTACCATCATAGAAGTATACTTAAAAACTACCCAAATTTGTATGCTTTCACCTACACGCGAAATAGGAGAATTAGTGATTTTCATTGTTTAAATGACTCATATAAGTAAAAAAGCAAAATAATGGACCCCCTTACCCTAGGGGTGGTAACCTGAGTTTGAAACATAGCCTCTAACCTTTTCCGGGTCAAATTGGGGTCCCATGCAAAATTTCAGCACCCTGGAATTGTATTGGTACAAACAAACAAACTTTCATATTTATATATTGGATTTGTCATGTAAACCTATCATCATGTCACACACGTGCAGCTTAAGGATATTTTTAAGTGGCATTAGTACACTGACACGAAATTGTCCTTTGTAGACATAATTATATAGATACTTAATACATTGAATGGACGCGGTAACTTCAATGTTAATATGAGCATTACATTTCTGAGAAAGCCGGGAGATGGTATGGATCTATCCAACGGTTAACGACATCTTATTTGCCAACAATGATAGTTCTCCCATGTCCTCGGCGGTTTACAGTGTATCCTTGCGTGTTGCTTGAGTCTCCGGGTTGAAGTCATTTGGGAAATTGTTGGTACATGCTCCATCTTTCATGCCAGGCGGGTTAACGTTGAACGTACCATACGGACTATTCACCATAAATTTCGTAAAAATTTGAAAAAGTCAGTGGTGTATTTCGGGATTTGAAAGCTCGGCGCAGACGTATTTATTTATATCATCTTTGGTCCTTACTTTTTTGTGCGAAACAAGTGTAATTAACATATGGCAATCCTCGTTTTTGAAACTCAATGGCGAAGAAGTAAGCGATAACATTGCCGAATAAATTCCTTTGAACAATATCGGTTTGGAAATCTCGCAGTTTGATACGAAAGACGCAAGAAACATTTTCAGGTCTGTGTTCCGATCGCCCATGGTAGGAAATTGCGTTAAAGATTACCGGCCCTCAAAGATGATAGCAGGTGAAAATAAAATAAAAATAACCAGTAAAAACAATTTTTTTGACTATATATCCCTAATATATGAGACAGAACTAAAAGTATTGAAACATTTGCAGACTGAACTCTCTTGAGGTAAAAGGGGACGGGTGGGGGTAGGGGTGTGGTCACCCATGGCTGGAGTGAACTCCAGGACAAATGTGAATGTCAACAACAGATGCCTACTATACATTTATGTGGAGATAAAGTACATTAATTTAATTACTGTACATTTGATCGATCTGATATTTTGATACAATGCATTGATACTGGGGACAGAAGTCTATTTTCAATTTTTTAGCTCGATAAGATCATGGAAAGTGGGTTATTTTTTACTTTTATTTTTCCGTCCGCCCGACTGACCTCGATAGACAGAGAGACAAGACGGTTAATTTTATATAAGGGATTTAAAAATCGCAAAACGCCTATTAAATAAAAGCAATAAAACAATGTAAATATTAATTTTAAAGACATTATGAACTGAGTTAATAATGGCAATTTAAAAATTAAATACTTTGGCTAGGCATATGAGGTCACGTTCAAAGAAAGTTTGAAATAAGTTAGCATATTTATTTTTAAAAAATCGCAGCGCGTTATTGATCTATTTTCCCTCCTTAATAGTTGACGAAAAGTGTGACTGTGAAAAGGTTTGCCAGCTTCACCTTATTTGCTATGACAGCAGTTGTGATATACAAACTGTTCATCCCTCAGACCAGTATGTTCATGGCAAAAAGGAACTGAATGAACAAAAAATGAATCTCATTTCTAACTTCAGCGGGGTCAACAGTCTTTCCGAAAAAGGAAAAGCAACTCAAAAAAACAACATTTGTTAAAACATTCTTCTACACATTCAACGGAATCAGATAAGTTGTCAAATACAAGCCGGCTTCAAAGTTATACAACGGAACCGTTACCATTCATAGAAGAAACTATTCCCACCGTACATTTCAACTTCAAGTTTAACGACAACAAAATTTCATTATAAAGGAAAATAAAAAATATTACGCGACAAATCAAACCAACGACATCGCACCCGAGAGTTTTGCCAACTTCAATATCTAAATCGGATGTTCCAGATGGAGTTGAAAAACGGTATCTGGTGTATATCTGTGACGGCCAAGGGCTTTGTGGTGGTATCGGTGACAGGCAAAGAACAATTACGTCATTCTTCCTATTGGCCAGGCTCAGTAATCGTCACTTCTACATCATCATGTCCAGTCCTTGTAACTTTGACAATTTTTACACACCCAGAAACTACCAATGGCAGCCCAACATGACGGAGCTAGAACCTCCCAATAATAAAAATACACTTTCCTTCCGGACGTTCTGTAAAGAAGGAGATGAGTTTGTGAAGCAACTATTTGAAGGGGATTTCAACAAGAAATATCCACAGAAAGTCCTCTACTTTAGAACAAATTACGACATATCTGAACCTTTAGTCATTAACCCATTCTATTCTAACTTCACTGAAGAATGGAATGGTTTACAAGATAAGCGAGACAGATATCACTGGGCCTGGCATGAACTCATGCAACCGTCTCCAAAACTGATGACTCATTTAGAACATGTGGTAGGCAGTAAGTTCTTAGGCAGGAAAGGTCTCATGTCTCCGTCTCAAGTCAAGTCCTCAGAGATAAAACCATTATTTCATGTCGGGGATTCAAAACTCATCTGTGCGCATGTCAGAATGGGCGGCAACCCCTCGATCCCCATGGATGGTCATTACGTTAGGTTCTACCTAAGCGAAATTCCAACACTATTTAAATTTATGAAGTCCAAGGACACAGATGGCGACGCCATGTTTTTCGTGGCAACCGACTACATCAACATACAGATCAGATCTCGTAACAAGTTCGGGAAAAGGTTTTTAGATTATGGCGGGAAAATATTTCACATTGATCGTCAGCGAAGTGAAAATGACGTTTGTGAAGGGTTTGGTGATGCCGCCCTGGATCAGTTGATCTTAAGTTTGTGTGACGTGTTGGTGGTGTGTCACAGCGGCTATAGTGTTGGGGCTTATTATATCAGCAACAACACGGGACACGGGTACTATGTTGAGAACGAGGATGTTTTTCAGTTTGAAGGAATGTAACATTGCCCAACGTGGGCAGCATAACATCACCCAACGCGGGCAGCATAACGTCAACCAACGCGGTCATCGTAACGTCAACCAACAAGGGCATCATAACGTCAACCATCATGGGCAGCATAACGTCAACCAACATGGGCAGAATAACGTCAACCAACATGGGCAACATAACGTCAACCAACATGGGCAGAATAACGTCAACCAACATGGGCAGCATAACGTCAACCAACATGGGCAGCATAACGTCAACCAACATGGGCAACATAACGTCAACCAACATGGGCAGCATAACGTCAACCAACATGGGCAGCATAACGTCAACCAACATGGGGATCATCAATTGACAAGAAATCTCACACGTTTTTGAGAGAAACTTTGAATTCGATTCACCCATTCACTGGCACAGTTTATTTTTATATTGCACAATATCTTAGAAGAAAACATTGAGTTAAACCTTAATACTATTTTTTAAAAATAACAATTTCAATCTATAATCTACTTATAGTGTTGTTAACATTATCATTTAAATGTTTAAAATTTCAACGAACTCAAAAGGATCTAGCAGTTAAGTCATTTATGAAGGTTGTGTAATAAAAACGTGTATTTTATTAGTAGACATTCGTCGGGCAGCTCAAGCATTGATTCATGTGACACCTTTTCCAATAAACGTACATGAATTTGAACAGTTAAATGATTAACTTTATTTACCATTATGAATTTTTTAAAACCAGCATCTGTTTATTTCTTTTAATTACGTTTGTGTGTGTCTGTGTGCGTGTGTGTGTGTATGTGTGTGTGTGTGTGTGTGTGTGTGTGTGTGTGTGTGTGTGTGTGTGTGTGTGTGTGTGAGAGAGAGAGAGTGAGTGTGTGTGTGTGTGTGTATGTATGTAAAAATCTATCCATTTTAATTATTTAATAAATATTTGTTTCTCTTTGTCTCAATCTGGGTTAAAAAAATGTAGAATTTAATTTTCGCTCATTTTGTATGATTTTTGAAAAAAGCAATGACAATGAAAAGATATCAAATTTTAAGAATAATGTGTTGCCCTTTTTGATATTTCAACCATTTGTGTTATTTGTGTGTGTAGGAATATGAAACATAAAACCTGAAAAGCTTGCATCACAGGTAGCGCAAAAAGCATGTAACATTTGATGAAGGGAATGGATTTAGATGATATATCTTTCACATTTTAGTTCATTTTTTAAGAGGAACTTAACTTTAAGATGTAAATTTTATTATGAAACCATATCCTGTTCCATACTAGAATCTCCAACGTGACATGGTTGGTGGGAGGAGGGTGCTATGTTTTCAAAACAACAACCAATAATTTTGTAAGGTTCTAGTTTTAAAAAAAGAAAGAAAGTTGGCTGAAATTATTACTGTAAGAACAAAATAATATATCAAATGACAAGCCACGAATTCGGAATAATATAAAAACGTAAGTTTTTCTAAAATCTAAATGTAATGCTTTTAGCTAGTATGAAAAAGAGTTTTCAGATTATAAATAAATATGTAATGGTTTTGTTTTTTTTGGCGCATGATATGTTATTTCTACGTTCAGATAATGGTGGATCATATCGTAAACTGTGATGTAAAATAAACACCTACAACTATTAAAACATTCAAGAACTGATGGCTGGGAGGAAATTGATTATGTTAACTTTAAATAATGTTTAAAATACCAATTCTATTATTTGAAATAAAAAAACTTATTGGATTCGTAAACAATACATGTAATGAAGAAATAATAACACTCAACAACTATTTTATATATAAGCAGACAACTACTTTAATGGCCCCCGCGCCAAATCAGTTCAAGATTTAAATTTCGAAACTTTTATTCGTTTCAATCTAACCGGTGATAGGCATATTTTCCAGTGTTAGTCGAGATCGTGTAAAATTGAAAGTTGAAAAAAAATGTGTATAAGAATAATTTATATCACATATGGATTTTGAAGTTATCGCAGTAAAACATTTAAAATATTTTAGGATAGTTCTTTTATTTCTCATATATTTTTATGTGGTGTTTAGTTTATTTTGATACAAATATCCCCTTATAAAATATTTCTTTAAAGTTAACAAATGATCAAGAATTTGCCACCCTTAGCAAAGTTCCGCCCGAGGTATTTTCCCGCCTTGCCACCCCTCTCGCTACGCCACAACAGCCATACCAATCACATTTGACAAAATAGCTATAAATAATATAGAAGACGACAACAAAATTTCTTTAAAAAATAAAACAAAATAAAATTACGATTCGTGTGATCAAAACAATACATTTAATAGTTATATAAAAACTAATACACAAATAAATGATTGGTTTTGTCTTCTTTTATCACAACGTATTTTTGTTCTTTTGTCAGTCTATTCTTATTTATCATATATCTGATTCCTTCAATATAGGAAGAGCGCTAGCTCGAAGTCACTTCACGCACTGTTTTACTACTTGACTCCTTCAATATGGATTTTTATTTATAGTAATAATGAGCACAAATAGATTCTATATGAATGCCTTTTTATTTTGGATTTTTTTTTAGCTTTTATTTTCATATGATAAGTACTTTTGTTCATAATTTTTGTTTAATTTAAGCAGGAAAAAACAGTCATCAAAGTAATGATGCTTTTAAGAGAATAAGCTATTTAAATACGTCAACAAAGTTTTCGATGCAGTGACCTCGCTTTAACCGTATCATCTCTATTTTAATGTAAATTCCTTGTTTAATTAGACTGGTAAATGTTATTAAAATGGACACTGCATTTAATAGTAATAGAAAATTTTCCTCTGTATGTACGGGCAATTTATTTATTTCAATTAAGTGCACGTATGTAGCTGACATAGCATTGGTTGTTTCAAAATATAAAACATTTAGAAATTTTCAGGTATACAAGATGGGCGGCAGAAATAGGCTAACTTGAATCAATGAAAGACACAGCGTCATTATCTGATACTACTTTAGCCCAGGGGTCGGTGAAATTTTTAGCCCGTTATCCCAAAATATAAAATTGTATGTTGCCGTTACCCCCAAAGGCGCGAGGTCCTGCTAACACCTTTGGGGATTTCTGGGAGTTTTGTAATCCCCATCCCCCACCCCCACCGCAACGATTCTAAGGCTAAGCCGCAGCCGAAAATGCATCTGTTGAGTTTTAGAAGCCTGACAAGTGTCTAAAAACGACTCCAAAAGTATTTAGCGTATGATACAATTATACAAGTTAACAATCAAATATAATATTATGGTTTTAACGTTTATAGGTCTTACGGTCCTTGCCATTCTAGATATGATAAATATGAAATAATGCAAAAAAGTTGAACAAACAAAAATTTACATTTAAAAACAAAAGAAATTATAAATTTAATATGAAGTAATAACATCAATTTTTATTATAAAACGTAGATGTTTTTTTTTCTTTACATCTCATTACTGTTTTGTAGGTTTTTTAAAATGATATTGTTTCACTTCAAACACAAGTCCATCGAAATTTGGGCTTTTTGGTGCCGCGGCAAGTAGGATACTGTCTTCATGGTCCAATCAATTGTACAATTGCGTAGGCTTGTTTTTATGGTCACTACAGTGGAAAATCCTTGTTCTCAAAGGTACTTTGTTGCAAAAAAGCAGCAACTTTTTGACGGCCTCCACACGTGCAGTGTTGAAAGCCTTTGTGGCATTTGACATCCAAAAATGTGTCAGATCTGCATTGTTTGAAAATTCAATACGTGCCTTAGTATTAGACTGAAGTTAAAGAGTTGCCTCTGCAAATTCTTGAGGCTAATCTGGTATATCCTCAATGTGACAACGAATGGATCTACAACCCAACTGATTTTATGCAAATAACTGGAAAGTAAACAGGGGCCATCCATAAATGACGTAACTCACCTAGGATGAGGGTTGTCACACTTTTGTGACGACGTGTTACGAGGGGGAGGGAGGGGTTTGAAGAAATGTGATGTCACATCAAAAGGGAAGCTTTAAATAAAACTTCCACTTAAATATTTGGTGGCTTACAATTTGTTTACTAATTTATATAATTTTTATCTTTAAAAAAATAAATAAACATCAATGCTTCTCAAAGTGCTAGTCGGTAGGCCATCAGCCACCGGTTGGCGTAAGTTATCAAGAAATGAAAATTAAATCTAAATATAATCCTTAAGTTTGATAACCCACAAGAAAACGTATGAAATTGTTACGATGCGCCGTTTGATGTTGACATCAAAGTATTTGTGATGTAACCTCCACTACGTTTGGTTCTCTTACGGCACGAAACGGCTAACCTTTTTCCCCGTTAACCCAAGATATACAAGTTTATGTGTGCGTTAATCCCTCTCCTCAGAATCCAGGTTTTTTGCACATGACTCGGAGATTTGGGGGAGCGTTTTAAGCCCCCACTCCTCTCCCGAAAATGCAACTGGTGAATTTTAGAGGCTTGACAAGTGTCTAAAATGACCTGAATAGGATTATTTTAAGTCTAAACGACACGGAATATCCATTTTTTATTTGTGGGGGGGGGGGGACTATTTGATAAAAATATAATCATTTTAAGTTTGATATAATTGTTTGATTGGTGCCCGGGCAGGTTTTTTCAACAATATTGACAGCCCTAGTCAGATGTCAACATGTCGGTGAGAACAGCGCATTCATCATAAGTGTAAGGGTCCTTTAATCTGACTAGGCTTGTTCTCTAGATTGACTCTGTCAAGGATTTTATTATATACTAACAGACCCGATCTCAGTAAAAATAGATAAATTTTAAGAAACCAATAAGTGGTATGTTTTTAAAAACAATTATGCCAAAGACATTCGCGGATGTGTGCAAAAAAAACAAGAAAAAAAAAACCACACCAAAACTGTGAGTTCCCCATGATGGCTAGGAAGGCAGATCTATACCAACATAACAAAACTATTTGTAAACTGATCATATAAACTATTCTATAAGTTTAAAAGTTGAAATAAAGAGAAACTACTAAAAATGATTCAGTATGGTTGTAATTAATACAGCCATTAGGAGATGTACTAAACATGCCTAAACTATGAGTAAACTGAGAATGCAATATATCCTGTAGGTAAAAGTTTCAAAATTGTAACGAAAAGAAAGAAAAATAGTTGAATTATTTTTAAAATGTTAATTACATTTAAACTTTTCAAAAGAGAACACATAACAGTATTATATTACTCAAAAATTTGAATTTTTAATAGTATTCATACACATAAGAAATTATTATTAAATATATTTCCACACAACAGTTTGACAGGTTCACTACTTAATAAATCTCTGTTTGACTCATATATACATTTTATTTTTCCATTTAAACCACTTACAGATATTATTCAGCATGGTAGTAAATATTATATCCATTATGGCTAGGGAGATATACTAAAATGCAAAAACTATTTGTAAACTAGTAATACAAACTACTCTATAAGTTACCAAATTGTAATGAAGTGAAAGAAAAGAAGATACGTTATTTTACAATGTTAATTATATTTAAACTTTTCAAAATAAACACATAGATCTTACAGTATTATGTTTCTGAACTACTTTAATGTTTAAAAAAGAAAAGGTGGGGGGAGCTAAATACAGGAGACGTTAATTTATTAAGTTACTGTTAAATCTATTTACCAGACATATTTACTCACAACAAGATTTCCGGTTTATGTGCTAATTCTAACATAAAAAACCCTAGATAAAATGAAACCTGCCACACAAACCCCTGAAAAAAAACATAAAAAATATAATAATATTAATAATCAAAACATTCTCAAAATCAAAACGCTAATAATTAATTTCCAAAGCATAAGCAACAAAATCCCAGATTTAGATCTACTTATAAAAACAGAAGAACCAGACATAATTGCTGGTTCTGAAACTTGGTTGAACCCCAACATATATAACTCTGAAATTTTAAATAGCAATTATAATATTTTTAGACAAGATAGACCGGACAATTTTGGAGGTGTGTACTACTTGAAATCAAATCAAATATCATAGCTGAAGAAATTACTACACAACCAAATTTTAATACAGAGTCTGTTTTTGTAAAAAAAATTACACCAACTCAGCACCCTTTATTATAGACATAATATATAGACCACCGAATACAAACCTAGAATACATAAAGAATCTCTGCAGATAATTAACTTCTATAAAGGAAAATCATTAAAATGCTGTTATTTGGAATATGGGGGACTTTAATCTTCCAGATATAAATTTGAACAACTATGAAATTGATAACCATCAAACTTAATAAAGAATTAATTAACATTTTTTAGACACTATAAACGACACAAACCTAGAACAGATAGTAAAAAAAAAATCAATTAGGAAAAATAAAAACTAGACTTATTCTGAACAAACAGACCAGAACTATTAATAGACTGCACAATAATCCCTGGACTGTCCGACCATGATATTGTTAGGGAAACCAAAAAATTTAAAAACTTAAATAAATAAGGTGTCTAGAAGTAGAATAACAATTTACCTTTGGAATAAATGTAATTTTGAAAAATTACACCAATTAGCAGCTAACTTCAAACAAAATTTCCTAAGTTAATTCAGCTCCAAATGGGTGAAAAGCGGTGGGGTAATGCGTGGAACCCTTAGCCGTGGCATGTGAACGCTGCATCACTTGCCAAAAAAACAACAACTGCTGCCTTGCAGATGGTCTTGGCTGACCAAAGGCTATGGAAGCAAATCCAGAAAATACAGCAGGCTGAAGTCGGAGACCACGGGACAATTGGCGCAAAACTCGTGGCACGCAAAACTCAATATTCAATATTGAGAACGAAGAAGAAGAAGAAGAAATTCAGAACAAATTGCCACGTAGAAGAAATTTGTAAAGATATACAAAGGAATCTAAAAACTATAATGGGTGAGATTGTTCCAACAAAACTAACATCAAATAGAATTAACAAATGCTGGTTCAATTCTAAATTTTATAAAAATAAAATATGCAAACAAAAGAGAACTTATTTAAGAAATTTTAGGCTTCCAATTTAGAAAAAAATACACAAAAAATAAAAAATAAAACAAATAGCCCATTTTTCAGTCCATGGTGGACTCTAGGGCAAGTGAAATAGCACAAGTTTATTTAGCCAACACTAACGAGCAAAGAAATACCTAAAGATTAAACTCTTGACACAAAAACTTAGTGGAAACCTCCAACATTAATATATAAACAATGTAATTACTAAAGATAACAATACAAACTTATGGTCCTTTATCAAATATAAAAATGGAGCCTACGGGTATAGCCACACTAAAAGGTTCAAATAATAAAACCTATAATAATTATGAGACTAAAGCTAATATCCTTAAAACATATTTTGCATCATCATTTTCTGCATCAGGTGACAAGGAAGTTTAATTTTTAAAAAATATAAAATGGAAGAAATAGGTAACATAAATGAAGACGATATAGGTATACATTCACTCCTAAAAAAACTTTAAAATAAACAAAGCTACTGGCCCAGGTGAATGGCCTGCCAGGTTATTAAAACAACTAAGCAATGAACTGTGCCTATTCCTTGTAGTTCTTTTTCAAGCCTCTCTTTACCAGGGTAAAGTGCCCCAGGATTGGAAATTAGCCAACGTAACTTTTTTCTTTAAGAAAGGTGATAAATCAGACTCCGGTAATTACAGACCTATATCACTTACTAGTATCACCCGTAAATTACAATACCACAAAATATATAGTAGAATAGTTAACCACCTAGACAAATATAAATGCCCTATACCCGAATCGTCTTTAGAAAAAACAGATCCCATGAAACACAATTAATAGGTCTAATAGATATTGTGGGGAATTCAGGGCGGTTAGGGCGCTGCGTGTGTTTGGCCTTTGAGGTGCCGCGGGACTACCGGGCGAGTCCAGGTGGCCAGAGCCGCTGCACTAACGGGTGAGTCCAGACGTCCAGAGGTGCGAACTTGGGAATCAAAGGACGAACGAGGCTTTGAAGACGAGGACTGACCACGGGAATATAATCTAGCCCAGGTGTCAGGTATGGCAGACCGAGATGATACTCGGCCGTAAGTTAGATGAAGGAGCCGACATGGAGAGCGGGTCAGAGACAAGGAAAGGGGGGGATTACTGACCATGACGGGGTACACCCACCTACCCCCGTCTTACTTAGGGGTGGTACAAGATGATTGACAGTTGACCGTCGGACAGGAAAGTCTGGGGGCGGAGCCTGGATTGGACTAACGCTCGGACTGGGACTGACAGAGGGACACACGGATAGAGAGACACGCATGGAGAGAGAGGAGTTATGAAGTAGGAGGCAGAGGTAGACAGACGCATGTGTTAGAGAGATGCACGAATAATGAATGTACAGAAGTTAAGTGATTAAAAGTAATGAAGTGTACATTCTGCCTTGGTGTTCAGTGTTTTAAGAATAATTAACCAAGTGTGTGAAGAGCAGAATAACAGTGAGAGTAGATAAGGATATATAATCATAGAACAACCAAGGAATTTTCACAATATCAAAAAGCTTTGACTATAATGACAATAATGATAAAACAGATACAATATTACAAGACTTCTCAAAGTTCACAGCCTTAGTTTATTTTAAAAAAACTTAAATACTTTGGAACCTCAGGTGCCTTACATCACTGGATCCAAGACTTGCTTTTTGGTAGGGAGCAAATTGTAATAATTAAAGGATCTAAATCTTCATCAATAAAGGTTAACTCAGTATTGCCGTCTTCACTGAGAAGTGGATGGAGCCTGAGGACGTGGAGTAACAGGTCCTAAGGAGGGGTAGTACCTCTGGCCGCATCTATATGGAGAACTGGCGTCGGGAAAGAAGAAGACAGGTCCACCACGTCTGCGTTTTAAAAACGTCTAACAAAAGGGCATGAAAGCAGCCATAATAAGCACAAGCGACTGGGAGTGTAAGGCTGAAGACCGATCTACGTGGCACAAGGTTGTAAAAGAAGGCGTCATAGTAGCCGAGGAGCGAAGGATGGAGGAGGCTACAGACAGAAGAGCTACGAGAAAGGCCAAAACATAGGGAAGCCCACACTTCGTGTTCAAAAGGTGTGGTAAAGACTTTAACCCAATGATAGGACTGCACAGGCACACGAGGAAATGCACCTCACACCAACGGTGATGCACAATCGTCTTGCGAGACTGAAGGATGCCGACAAGATAAATCTGGGGCATGGCGTCTCGTATTACGCCTGTTATTGACCACTCACCTCTACCGTTCTAAAATAAGTAATTTTGTAAAACCGTAATGACAATGCCCTGTGACAAACGTGGCTGACGGGGCCCCCCTTCCGCTGGGGACCCTGAATACATTTCTGGATTCACCCCCTGGTGGCGGCACTGTCGGGCTCATATTTATGACAATGCAAAACTCCAAAAGTAGAGTCAAGATACAGGGAGATTACTCAAGGCAGTTCACAGTTGACCGGGTTCTCAGACAAGGAGACTCACTATTATGTATGCTGTTCAACATCACTCTAGAGAAAATCATTAGACACATACATGTTAGTTTCAGAGGAACCATAACTATTTCCTGAGTGGCTTAACAGAACAAAGACCATCAGGAACCTTGTATAGTCAACCACTTCAATACCTGATATTTGCAGACGATATAGCGCTACTGGGAAGAAACAGGAATGAAATAGATAAAGCTTTCTAGGAACTTGAAAATGCTTCTGCCGAAGCTGGTCTCATTATAAACGAACCAAAGACGAAATATATGATTATGTCACGAAACACCAATACTGATGATAATATCATTATAAACAAACACAAATTTGAGAGAGTTACTAACTTCAAATATCTAGGGGCAACTATAAACGAACACAATGAGATAATTTCAGAGGTGAAAGAAAGGTCAACTGCAGGCAACCTTTGATCTATCCACCCCTCCTCCCCCACTCCCAATAACTCGCACCCTTTTCATTTGCTTGTGTTTCTTGTGTTCATTAACACGTGTTTGCCTAACCCAAAAACCAATTTCAATAATACACCCAAAGTTGTCAGTTTTTAAACTTATTACATAAAACATATAATTGGTGAAGAGCAGTGTGCCTAAATAAAATATAATGATCCCACAACAAAAATAGTTTCAAGAAACTAAGAGACCTGCAGTCTTGCTCAGCACTGATAGTCTTTGATGTAGTTGGGGAATTCGCCAAATTATGCACATTTCTTCAAAGAATAAATGTAATAGCCATTGAGTTCATAAAAGCAAGGATCTCTTAGTTTCATGTCTAGTACCTTGAGGAAATTGCACACTCATCAGAAAATGTTCTTAAATGCTTCCATATGGTGGGGGTGTAAACAGGAGTCCAAACCTAAGATGCATTAAATTTCTGCATGTTCTACTGGACTCAAGCGTACTATTTTACCAACAAACCCTGCCAAAAAAAGCTGACTTTAAATATATTTTTAAATTTCTTTATACCATGAAAATCATGCTAGTTCCTATAAATAACTGGCTTCACTTATGCCTTCTTTCTGATTTTCAATAATTAATCAACCAATTTTCAATGTTGCAATAGAATCCGTAAAGTAAATTGTTTTGGCTGCCCAAACTCAAAATGTATATTTCAGACGATGGCCGAATAGAATTTGCATCCTTCCTCAACATAATGCACAACCATTCTCTTGTTGAGAACAAGCAAAAGGAACTTAAAGCAGCTCTTGTTGCCCAAGACAGAGACAGAAGGCGTTATTTAAATGCATCAGAGCTGAGGCACTCATTAACCAACATTGGGGAAAAATTAAGCCCTAAGGAAGGTAAGAAAAGCTCAAAGTCTAAGTATCAAGGCCAATGTCTGCTTAAACCAAGTACAGAAATCATTTGTAAAATTTTGTTAAAGAATAAATTAGAAGGAATTTCTTTGATTTAAACATCATAAAGTTTGAAGATTTGCTCACTGTTTAAACTACTTTTTACTTGAAATCTCTATATATTGAAACTAATAATGTAGTCATAAAATTATTAGTATTGAATTGTTTTTTAAAAAATGAAAACAAATTATTTAACCGAAAACCAGGCTATACACATTTAAAATGTATTTCTTTAAAAAAGAAACTTTACACTGACTAATTTGAAAATTTCTGAATCATCTCATAATGTAGATCTATTATCTATCTGGACTTCCACCTTTCACCCAATTTGAGTTGCTTTTTAAAATTAGATTGGTTCTTAAGAAAGGAAATACATTTTAAAAAATTAAAATAAAATATGTATTCACGCGTCCATGTATACGTGGTGGTCGAGAGGTGGCGCTCTCGACTGTCATACCGATGGTCACGAGTTCGAATCCACACGAAGGTGAGGATTCGTTCCCGGGGTCTGAGGAGTCCCCGAGTCACCCAGCTCTGAATGGGTACCTAACTAGACAATAGTTAGGCGGCTGGGGTAATGCGTGGAATCCCTATAGCCGTGGCCTGTGACCGCTGCATCACTTGCCAACAGATCATCTCTCATGGTCTGTGGACGCAATTATCTTCTGCATAGAAGGAGCGTCTGTATATCTAAGATAAGATAAGATACAATAATAATCCTTATTTTAAATAGCACCGGTAACCATGTTTGATTTTACATTCCTGCTCCCCAACCCCCTTTTTTGCCCTCAATCCAAATCCATTTGACTAAAACTAACTTTAAAAGTTCATTCATTATTTAAAAGTTACTATATGATTAATCGCTAAAGTATCTCTCTATTCATTTCTTATTTATTCTCTGTAATATTTTAAAACTTTGAAAGCAGAGTTATAAAATAAATTCTCATTTTTCTCCCAGTGGACTCCCTTTTCCGTGAAGCAGGAGTTCAAGCTTCTGGTCAGGTGAACATTGCCAGTTTTGTTGAGACCATCATGACACACCAAGCTATTAACTTCAACTCACATCATTAGATGATAAAATGTCATCCACTATGAACGGAGCCTTCATATATATCTATAGATAATATTTTCAAACATTAGCTCTTAGAATGACATTGGGGGCCGTCCATAAATGACGTCACGAAATTTTTGCCGATTTTTCACCCCCTCGTCACGCGTCGTCACAAAAAGTTAGACCCCCCTCCAAAACAGTTTGTGTTGCGAAAAGAAACTGCTTCAGCAGCAGCAGCCGTAGTAAGTGCACAGCTTCGTCAAGTCCTTTCAGCTGCTGGTCAGCCTACTCCTAACCGAAATATCACTGCAACTGCGTCTCCTGATAGCGTTGGTTCAACAGCCCTGACTACATCTGGGCCTCCTCTCAAGCGCTTCAAATCCCTGACGCAACACATTGCGAACACCACACCATACACTAATATTATATCTGCAGTTCGTAGGCCTGAAGACGAACTGGAAGATTATTTGTAGCACTATCAAGAAGCTTCCACATCAGTCAGTGAGGATGGCAATGGTAATGGGTTAAGCTACTGGCAATCACAGAACGTTCAAACAACGTTTCCGTTGCTTGCACCATTGGTTTTAGATATATTGACTGCACCAGCTTCGAAGGTTTACGTGGAGAGAATTTTTTCTCTTTGTGGTGATTTGACAACTGGGAAAAGAAACAGAACTAATCAGAGTCTAGAAAAACGTGTCTTTCTCAAGCTGAACAGTCATTTTTCTTGACGTTTAGTCTTCACTCTTCAAGTGAACTGTTGTTACTTAGTTCAGTTAGTTCAGAGTTCTAGGTCTTAGAATGAATACATTTGTTTTAATTTTGACTTACGTTTTTGGTTTCTTCTTATTATTATATTTTTAGTTGTTTTTTTTTGTACATGCACTGCAAGTCTGCTAGTTTACAACATAGTAAAAAATCATGTTAAGCCTGGTACCTATTGGAATTCAGGACGTGTTAGCGCATTTTCGTATTATGTATCAGTACTTATGTTAGATATCAGAATTATGTAGTTATCAGTAATTGTGTTTAGATTTTAGACATATTTTTATGAATTTTCTTGTGTAATGAATATACCTGACATTTTTTAAATTTAAAAGTCATTTCTTTACATTTAAAAAAATATTATTTTCTCTTTAATCCAACTACAAGTCACCACAAATGATGACGTAAAACTCTCTAAACTTTTACACATATTCTAATGACGTCAACTAAAAAAAAAAAAAACTAATTCTTTTGCACCCTTTCGCACCACTCTTCAATGCTGGAAGGATTGTGCATTCGACTTCCGGCAATGGCGGCCGTTCCCTGCGCTAGTGTTACCTCTCGATTCGAAATATTTTTTGGTAGTTTTAACGGGTTTTTTTAACGGATCGAGTAACTGAGTGTTGATACACAAATGGCAGGTCAGGGCATACAAAAAACATATATACCTCATGGGTCTAGGACTTATGGATGCTGAGATCAAGGGTGATGACGGACGGACGGACGGACGGACAAAACGGGTGCAATAGCGATTTTGACATCTCGAAAATGCGCTAAAAATTGAGTCATGGCATTGGCACATAACACAATGTGATAGTGTGACTTATAACATGACAATGGAGTGAATGAACTAAGTCTCAGTACACTGAGCTGTATCTCTGTGACTACTATTATTATGCTTCAATTTGTTTCAACAATTGATCATGAACAATGATGTTATTAGTTATTGGTGTTTACAAGACTAAAACTAAAAGTTAAACTAAAATGAATAAGACGAAAACTAAAACTCTGGTGTTTTAGTTTTAGTCCACGAAAACTAAAACTAAAATTGAGCTCAAAAGTAAAATTAGACTAAACCTAAAATTATTACCCAAATTTTTTTTTATAAAAACTGAAACTAGAATAGGGCCTGGGACGAAAACAACACTACCATGCAGGGCTCTGGGCTGCTCCACCACATCATTCCATTCAGATCGATTGATGGCTTTCTTTCTACATGCTCGAACCCCCAGCTGGTGTAGGTCGATTTTCACATCATCGATCCACATCAGTCTTCGGCCACCAGTGAGTCGTCTGCCCTCTTGTTTCTGCCTGTAAATAATTTTTGCTGCTCTATATTCTGGCATCCTTTCAACATGCCCTGCCCAGCGTAGTCTTCCTCTTTTGATAATGTTATTATGGGTGGATCTTTTTACATATGGTATAGTTCTTGATTTGAGAGAATTCTCCAAATATCATTTTATCACAGGACCTTATATCTTCCGGAGTATTTTTCTCTCCCAAGTATTGAACAGGTTCTCTGCCTTTTTGGTCAGGGTCCAAGTCTCACTAGAGTGTGTTACTACCGGCCTTATAATAGTCGTGTATATTATTTTCCATGTTCCTTTTGAGTGAGAGGTTTTTGCTTCTTAGATGTTTTTGTAAGCTAAAGTAGGAGCGGTTGCCTGCTGTTGATCTTTCTTTCAACTCTGAAATTATCTCATTGTGTTCGTTTATAGTTGCCCCTAGATATTTGAAGTTAGTAACTCTCTCAAATTTGTGTTTGTTTATAATGATATCATCAGTATTGGTGTTTCGTGACATAATCATATATTTCGTCTTTGGTTCATTTATAATGAGACCAGCTTCGGCAGACGCATTTTCAAGTTCCTCGAAAGCTCTATCTGTGTCATTCCTGTTTCTTCCCAGTAGCGCTATATCGTCTGCAAATATCAGGTATTGAAGTGGTTGACTATACAAGGTTCCTGATGGTCTTTGTTCTGTTAAGCCACTCAGGAAATAGTTATGGTTCCTCTGAAACTAACATGTATGTGTCTAATGAATTTATCTAGAGTGATGTTGAACAGCATACATAATAGTGAGTCTCCTTGTCTGAGAACCCGGTCAACTGTGAACTGCCTTGAGTAATCTCCCTGTAACTTGACTCTATTTTTGGAGTTTCGCATTGTCATAAATATGAGCCCGGCAGTGCCGCCGCCAGGGGGTGAATCCAGAAATGTATTCAGGGTCCCCAACGGAAGGGGGGGCCTCGTCAGCCACGTTTGTTACAGGGCTATGTCATTACGGTTTTACAAAATTACTTATTTTAGAACGGTAGAGGTGAGTGGTCAATAACAGGCGTAATACGAGACGCCATGCCCCAGATTTATCTTGTCGGCATCCTTCAGTCTCGCAAGACGATGGTGCATCACCGTTGGTGTGAGATGCATTTCCTCGTGTGCCTGTGCAGTCCTATCATTGGGTTAAAGTCTTTACCACACCTTTTGAACACGAAGTGTGGGCTTCCCTATGTTTTGGCCTTTCTTGTAGCTCTTCTGTCTGTAACCTCCTCCATCCTTCGCTCCTCGGCTACTATGACGCCTTCTTTTACAACCTTGTGCCACGTAGATCAGTCTTCTGCCCTACACTCCCAGTTGCTTGTGCTTATTCTGGCTGCTTTCATGTCCTTTTGTCAGACATTTTTAAAACGCAGACGTGGTGGACCTGTCTTCTTCTTTCCAACGCCAGTTCTCCATATAGATGCGGCCAGAGGTACTATCCCTACTCAGCATCCCATACAACCCACGTCCTCAGGCTCCAATCCACTTCTCAGTTAAGACGGCAACACTCTTATCTCGGACAAGGGGAAGATATTGGAGAGATGGGCCTATTTCAACAACATCCTTAATTGACCCTCGGCAATCAATGTCGAAACCATCAATCGCCTCCCCCAAGTGCCAACCAACGAGGCACTGGATGACCCCCCAACTTTGCTCGAGACCCAGAAAGCAATCTGTCTTCTTTCCAGTGGAAAAGCACCTGGTTCAGATGCCATACCAGCTGAGGCATACAAGGAGGGTGGATCAGCCGTGACTGAAAGGCTCCAACAGCTATTTCTCTTGATATGGGAGCAAGAGAGGATCCCGCAGGACTTCAAAGATGCGTCCATTGTACATCTTTATAAAGGAAAGGGAAATAGACTCGCGTGTGACAACTACAGAGGCATATCCCTGCTTTCTATCACAGGAAAGATCCTTGCGAGAATCCTGCTTAACCGTCTCACAGACCATCTTGACCAAGGACTCCTACCTGAAAGCCAGTGTGGTTTGCAAAGAGAGCGAGGAACCATCGACATGGTGTTTGCTGCCAGGCAACTGCAAGAGAAATGTCGGGAGCAGAACTCTGACCTTTTCTCCATCTATGTTGACATAACCAAGCCTTTTGACACAGTTGGCAGAGAGGGTCTGTGGAAGATCATGGCCAAGTGTGGCTGCCCAAGTAAATTCATTTCATTGGTGCAACAAATCCATGAAGGCATGCAGGCCAGAGTCCAGGACAGAGGAGAGTCATTTGACCCTTTCCCAGTCACAAACGATGTCAAGCACTCGCCCCATGTCCTTTCTGTTCCCGAACCAGATTCCATCACAGCTATCTTTGAATTAGTATCTAACCAGTACAGAAAAGAATATTGCGAACAGTGTTGGTGCGAGTACACAACTTTGTTTGACTCCTCTTCTGACTGGAAAGGCTTCTGTCGTAGCTCAATCGACCTGCTCTGTTCCCTACATATTTTCATGCA
This sequence comes from Radix auricularia, assembly GCA_002072015.1. Classification (NCBI taxonomy): domain Eukaryota; kingdom Metazoa; phylum Mollusca; class Gastropoda; family Lymnaeidae; genus Radix; species Radix auricularia. The sequence continues at coordinate 424,440 of MUZC01000551.1, read as the reverse complement.
TGCAACTGCCTTGTGATTGTGAGTAGGTGTATGGGACAACCGATTTGTTTCTAGAATTTGGAATAGCCCATTGCGACTGACTAAGGGAAAGGTTTTCGTAAGATGTGTATGGTTGACCAACCAGTGCCGAAACCGCTCTGTGATTCTGAATAAACTTGGGATGCTAAACTCTCTTCTCGTGTTAGTATGTTACGGCAAAGTCCTTTACTACAATACTAAGGATTGAGATGCCGCGATAGTTATTGCAGTCACTTATTTCGCCTTTCTTCGAATATAATGTCACTATATTTGCATCTTCAGGTCCTTGGGTATGTATCCCTGTTCCCAGAAGAGGGTCAGAAGGTCGTGCAAAGGCTATAGTAAAGCTGTCTTGCCACTCTTTAGAGCTTTTAGTGGTATGACATCATTACCATGGATTTTTCAACAAGCTGGGAAGTTAATTGTTTTGCTCAGATCTTCATGTGTGGGCACGACATCAAATCCTTCGATGGGTGGCATAGCTTGGATGTCATCTATAGTGGTGCTGGAGACTGGTGACTGTTGCATACAGTTCCAGATAATGCTAAACCCAAATTTTTAGCTGCGCTGCTTTGTGTCGAATAATTTCTCCACTCTTCGACTTTGGGGGGGGGGGGCAACTTTGGACGTCAATGGGCTGGTTGCTTTTTTATATTTTCGTACATGGCATTAGCATTCACCATGTCTGCAGCTGACTGTAAGCTGGAGCAGAGGATAAACCATTAGGTATTGGCGCAATGACATGCGAATTTAGGGGCATGTGACTTAGCTGTCTTTAAGGCATGCAGCCTTTCGGGTGTAGGCTTTTCCCTGTAGGCCATAAGAGCTTTCCTTTTGACTTCAGTGACATGTTTCATCTCGTCCCAATGTGCATAAAACCAGCTAGTCCGAGTTTTTGTGGAATATTTTACCAAAGGGGCCCACACGTCCCCACTATTTAGGGGCCCCAACATTTCTAGCGGCGGACCTGTGAGCCGAGTTAGTTTGTTTGGGACTCCAAGTTCCTTTAATGCGTTGTAGAGGTAATTCCTATTTATACCATCATATGCAGTTTTGTAGTCGACATAAAGTTGATGTATTATTATATATTCATAGCATTTCTCCAGAGACATCTTATAGTAAAATATGATCTGTAGTTGATCTATTCTGTCGAAATTCACATTGATAGTCCCCTAGTATCGATTTTTATACATTACATTGAGGAGTGATATTCCTCTATAGTTGGAGCAGGTTAACTTAGATCCTTTTTTGTGAAGAGGGATTATGAGTACTGTGTACCATTCAGTTGGCATTTCTTCCTCCTGCCAGATTCTGGATATAAGTTCGTGTATTTGCTTATGTAGTTCGGCACCCCCTTGTTTTATCAATTCCGCAGAGATGAGATCTGTTCCTGGGGCTCTGTTATTTTTCATGGAGGATATTACTTCTTTTATTTCATTTAGAGTTGGTTGGTTTACCAGAGGGTCCAGTCCTACTTGAGGTGGCATGTAATCCTCATAGGTAATTTCATCTGGTCCATTTAGTAATATCTCAAAGTGGTGTACCAATGCCTCTAATACTCTGCTGCTCTCTGTGATCAATTCTCCCTTCATATTTTCATACATGTGAGATCTTGCGTGAAATCCATTCTTTTCCTACTTTATTTTCAGGCACATTCCCCTCACATCTCTTTCTTTTGCCAATTCTTCTATCTCAACTATTTTTTATTTTTCCCATATTCGTTTTTTCCTTCTACAAATTTTGCCGGCTTGCTTCATTATATTTTGGCCGTGTTCCTCTTGTCTCCCTTTGCAGCATCGTTAGTCTCGCCTTGTTCCTTTCTTATATGAGTTCTTTGCATTCTGCGTCATACCATCCTGTTCTTTTCACTATTGGTTTGAATCCTATTGTTTAATCTGTTACATTTTTAACTATCTGCTTCATCTTTTCCCACTGCTGGTTTATAGTAGCGTTGGTTGCTGGTTGCTTCTCTTGTGTATGCTTTTAGTTGAGTTTCGATCTTCTGTTGATATTCCTCTGTAATTTGTGAGTCTCTACACAATTTCTGACTGTCGTACTGTTTTTCTTTTTTTAAAAAAATTCTTTTGTTATATATTTTTATTAATTCTCTGTTTAAATTTGATCATGACCAAAATATGATCTGAGTCTATGTCCGCCCCTCTACAACTTTTGACATCTATTATGTCAGAGCCATGCCTGCGGTCAATAAGTACATGATCTATTTGATTACGAGTAAATCCATCTGGAGATACACATGTCGCTTTGTGTATTTGCTTATGTTGGAAAATTGTGCTACTGACTTTCATTCCTTTATAGATGGCAAAGTCTATAAGTCTCATTCCGTTGCCATTGCTCTCATCATGAAGACTTTCCTTTCTGAGTGTTGGTCTGTAGACTAGTTCTTTTCCAATTTTTGCATTTAAATCCCTAAGGACTATTTTCGCATCATGGCGTGGTGCTTCATCATATATGCTTTCTAGTGTTTCATAGAAAGTTTCCTTTATGTTATCGTCTGCATCTTCCGTTGGAGCATGTGCACGGATTAACGTGATATTGAACAACTTTCCTCTGATCCATATAGAGCATAGTCTTTCATTCACAGGCTTAAACCCAATGCCTCTCTCTTAACTGCAAATCCTGTTCCCAAGGTATGTGAGTTGTTTCCAATGTAAAATATTGTATAATCCTTAGTAGACTATTTAGGATATCCGAGTCTCTCCATCTTATCTCCTGCAGTGCTGCGATAGCTATTCTATATCTTAACAGTTCGTCCCTGAGGTGGGCCAGGGTACCTGCTATCTAAAGACTAAGTACGTTCCAAGTGGCTATTTATATCTCATGTTTGTGGACATACATAGGTCGTAATCCAGTGTGATCAGTCCGAATTTCATTTTGTGGTTAAGTTTTCGTAACTGTAGTTTTTAACGTGACAGGGTCGTCAGCCCTGTGCACAACCTTCTTAGGGGATGCCCCTTGTAGCTCTCAGGATAGCTGCCTTTGTTCGGGTTGGGTTCCTAGCCTATGTGGATCCCTCCACTTTCTGCTAGGCAGCAGATTCTGATTTTGGTCCGCCCCGGGTATTTTATTTCTCCGGTACCCTCCATATCTGGTGGGCTTTCATATATGTAAAATAGTGTCCTTGTGTTGAATCATGATAAACTTTGGAAATATTTTCTTCTCTGAGCAATTTAAAAAAAAAAATTAAGCCTAACCACTTAGAGAATAATATTCAACTTCTAAAGGGGTTTACATTAAAATATAAACTAGCCCTAGGTGCAGCTTAATTGCTAATAGATTTTAGATTGTCATATTTTTCTTAAGCAACCACATGATGTTTCAGCTATATTGCTTTTAACCTTGGTATTTAATTTAAAATATATTTTAATTTGTCTATACTGCTGTACTGGCTGCAAGCAGCCTAAATTATAATAAAACTTAGTCAACGTTCTCACCTAGATCACGTTCATTTGAAATTATTGCCAATCCAGACAGACGTTCGTTTGTCGTTGTTGAGCGCAAATAATTTTTGATGATTTTCAAGCATTGCTAAAAGGAAGATTCAAGTAAATATTTATAGAGCATTGATAAAATAGAGAAACCTGATGACATTTATTTTCCAGTCAAGAATGGTAGAAACTCTTTAAATTTAATTTGTAGCTCACTAGATAATGATGGAAGTTGTGATGCATACAAATCTTTGAAGGTATAATAATAATATTTTACGATTGCTTCTTCAAGGTTAATGTGTTTGTGAATTTTGCATAAATTTCAAAGCGAATCTTTATTTAATTTATTTTCTTCCAACATTTGTGATGGATCAATACAATAGAAATAAATAGCTGTGTCCCTAAAGTAGACTGTCCATCTGCTGGTAATTTGCCGTGACAGTCCCTAAATTTCACCTCTGTGCTGGAATCCTGTCAGGGACGCAATTTGTCTCGGAATTTAGAAATTAAAAAGTTTTTGTATGAAAATTAAGTATTTTTTATGAATAAAGTCAAAAGTGATCGTTAAAATTTAAATATCATTCATATTTTTTTTTGAACTTTTGTCAAGCACGTCGATCCAAATATAAACTGACAATTTGCAGAAATGGTTACAAGAAAAGCTTTCACCTGATAAGATTTTGGCAAATTTATTTATTCACTTTCACACCAACACAGGACAACTGGTAAATTTGGAAAAACTAGTGCAATTTGCTTTCGCATTAGCAGGAACCTCCACTGAAGTTGAGCACTTGTTTTCTTACATGAATCAGATTTGGACTGACCAAAGAAGCAGCTGGAGGTCTCCACAGTTGATGCCCTCTTATCAATTCAATACAATTCAAATATGAATTGCAGGATTTTCTATGATGCCATCAAGAAGAATGACAAATTTCTTGAAAAAAAAAACACTCAAGCGAAAAATATAATTTAAAATTTACAGTAATATTCGAAAGGGTTACCTATTATAAATATATTGAATTTAAAGAGTTTTAAAAAATAAATAAATTTTAATAAATTTTTTTAATGAATGGCTATTTTATGACTGCTTTATGATTTAAGTGAGCTATTTAAAGAAATTTTTTAGGTTTTTTACTTATTTTTAATTTGTCCCGGAATTTAACAAAAATGTCCCGGATTTTTTTAGAAAAACCTCTGGACAGTCTACCCTAAAGTCATTAAATCGATCATCTATTTATTTTAGAAGTGTATTCAAAATAGTAAAGTACGTTTCAGATTTAAAACTATTTGTTGGATCATCAGCCCTTTCATCTCTACTAAGTTCGCCTGCCATACTTTTATTTTTTGCAATTCGCGTTTATTTAAATTTTGTTTTTAACATCTAGTTTGGAACAATTTTCGCTAATAAATGAAAAAACAACAACAAATTACACAAACTATTTGTGTAAGGAAACAATAAATTAAAGCTTTATTATCAACTAATACAAATAATGGTAGACATTTCGGCTCATGCCTTCATCAGTAGAAAAACATTTACTTACATATATCTTAAAATTAAAACATATTAAAGTCTATGTGATAAAATGAAAAGAAAAGAAAAACAAAAGTAAACACGGACTTAGAATATAAGAAAAAGGAGGAAGTTGAAGTATCTAAAGTAACAGTGAAAACCACAACGGGAAAACGATTTTGCAGTCAGGTAAAATTGTGGATTTGGTTAATTCCATATGGAGCCAACGTACCAAATCGTTTTATGAGTCTATTTTCCATGTGGACTCTATCATGGGTGTTGGTTGCATATAGAATACCTGTAACTATAATATCCAAAATGCCATCGTGGTCAATACTGTTAAAATGTTTAGACACAGGACACTGAGCCTGTTTATTTATATTGTACAGGTGTTCTCTAAACCGATCTCCAAGACGACGACCTGTCTCACCCACATAAATTTTATTACATCTCTTGCAAATAATTGCATAAATCACGTTGCGACTGGTGCAAGTGAATCCATCTTTTATTACGAATTGTTCAAGAGGGAAAGAAATTTTGTTAATTTCAACCACATATGGACAAGTATTGCAACAGTTACGGTTGCAACCTTTTGTTCCAATATGTGCTTTCATTGTGGGAAGGTGACTTCTTACAAGTATGTCTCTGAGGCTTTTATCTCTCCGGAAAGCAAAAAGAGGAGGTTTTTTGAAGACCTGCTGAGTTAGAGGGTCAGCCATAAGGATTGGTCGGTTTTTGAAAATCACCTGGCGGGCCTTAAAATTATGGGGATGGAAAGTTAAAACAAATTTGCATCTATCACATTGATCGTGAACAGATGATGTAAATATGTCCTGTCTGGTCATGCCTTTAATTCTATTGACAGCTGATGTTAAGATTGTTTCCGGGTATGACCTCCTTCTAAAAAAGTCCAGCATCTCATCACTTCTTTCCAAGAAGTCTGCCTCATCACTGCAGAGTCTTTTAAGTCTTAATAGTTGTGAAAATGGGATAGAGTTCCTACAAGATTGAGGATGGGACGATGTATATAGAAGGAAACTATGGCTGTCTGTAGGCTTGTAAAAGATTGATGTTGATATTTTGTTTTCTTTTAATTTTATTTGTATGTCCAAAAAGTTAACAGCACTCCTATGAATAGTTGATGTGAATTTTATTGAAGGATGGAAGCTACCAATGAAGTCAATAAAACTTTGCAATTGCTGCATGTCCATTTTGGTTATAAATGATTTAACATATTATATCAGACTTTTAAAAAGCTTGATTGCTTCTCATTTCAACAAACTTACTTCTTCAACATCGGTCAATCGATTTGCAATTGCAATGTGAATACTCTTGTGCTGCATGTGATTTGATAACATGAAAATATCACCAACTTTTGTGCAAATAGCATCAGAAAAAACAAAAGAATATTTTGTTATTAAAACAGATAGTTCCATGGCTTCTGCTCTGACACTTCATGCTTTGTTGATTCCCCTGAATTTATTATCTTCTAGAATGGCTAGAATAGCAGAGAATGATTCGACAACTGCATCAACTGCATGCCTACTGCTTGTCCATCTTGTGTCAGAAAGTCATTTCAGAGTATTTAGTGTTGATTCATATTCAATCATATTGAGATTTATAAAGTTCTTTAGAAGTATGTAGACGTGGTAAACTAGACGTAAAGAATGCATACAACCTTTCAGCTGTGCCAAAAAAAAAAAACCACTGTAGATCAGTGGCGTAGCGAAGAGGGGCTGGGGGCAAATGCCCCGGGCAACACTTTGTCAGTGGCGGCAAGTTCCTGGTCCTTAATTAGTTTCTAAGAAAAATGTATAAGAAGGTCGAGCTGTTTATCGAAATAAAAGAAAAATCTAATAAGAAATTAATAACAGAAATACAGGAACTATTCTAAAGCATGTGAACTTTTTATCTGACAAAGCTTCAAACTCCTTATTGCATATAAATTTTTCTCATACTATTGTTAGCATACTGAAAAGTACTTAGTAGTGAGATAATCTAAACCGAAGTAGTGGTAGCTTGAATTATTCTTAAAATTTGGCAGAAACTTCTGTTGTAAAAGCAAATCTTAGTGTACATGCATCATGAGCCAATCAAAAGCTTGGGGCGGCACATTGTGTGTAAAGGGGGGAGGGAGGCTAATTCCTTATTAATAAGCTTCAAAAATGAAAAGCGTTAAAATAAATGTTATTAAAATAAAATAGAGACAAAGATAAAATAAATAAAAAATGCAAAGAATTAAAGAAACTATATTATATAGGTGAACGTTTCAAATGCCAGAACTTTAAACTTCATTATGATTCTTAAGTGTTATGATACTGATGCCACTGAACTGGAAAACATAGGGACTGAACTAATGTACGAATATGCTTCTTGTATGTACTAATTGATTCAAGTTTAATTTAAAAGTGATTAAATTACTGGAAAAAACGTGTTGGCGTACTTACATTTTATATTCTACCAAAGCTTATTTAATGAAATTAAAACTTTGCACGCATATATCCAAACTTAGCAACCCGTAAATAACTGCTCAAAGTTGGCAACGTATTTTGAAATAGGAAAGGATCAGAAATCGGATAAACAAAGAACTACAATAAGTTGAAAAAAAAGTGGCAGGTGTGGCGAAATTTGTGAGCCCACTGCTATTTACACGAGAACAGATCAAAACAAAAGGGGGATCACTCTCCAAGAGTTCAAGGAGCAGAGGTCAATAATTATATATGCCATGAACTGGCTGAAAAAGAGGCTATCAAGACCTGTATAAAAACTCTGCAATTAGAAAAATCTGTCTTTCTCTTCCGCTCAAAGTGACCACAGTAAGCTTATCGATTTGTGTATTCAAGACCCTGCATCACATCTCGAACCATCCTTTGATCGAGAAAGCCGACACCAATTATTCGTGGCCAGAATCTATGTAAGTTGTACTCTAACTTATTCCCCTGGTATTTGTGAGCGTATTTCACGCCGATATTTAAATAATAATATTCGTGCAATGTCGTATCGAAACTGTAGACATGTTGACCCAATTAGCCATAAGCCGGCTGCACGCTGGGCTACATGTATCTCCTTTCATAAATAAATATGATAACACGCGAACCATCAGATAGATGGATTGAATTGTATTAGTATAACTAGTACTATTATTAACTTTAATGTAACTATAATTATATTTATTTCCTTCACGTGATGGTAATGTATTATTATTTCCGTCTTAGATTATGGAACATATTAATTAACCATCAGGCAGATGGATGGAATTATATTGGTGTAACCAATAATAGCATCGTATTTATTTTACCATCCGCTCACTGGATGAATTATCATTTTAGTATTATATTATAGAATGTATTAATTAACCATCAGGCAGATGGATGGAATTATATTGGTGTAACCAATATCATTGTATTTATTCCACCATCCGATTACACAATGATAATGAAATATTATTCCCAATT
>MUZC01000551.1:400224-415573 GCA_002072015.1 Radix auricularia | reverse complement strand
ACCGAAGTCACCTGGAACCATAGGTGAAGCAGCCCATAGGACAGAATTGCAGAACCAACCGTTCACGGAGCGGGGCAGTCCTTCCTAGAAAATTTAAGTAATAATATTGATTGGCACAAGCCTTATGATGAATTTTGGCCATAACGGAACTTGTTTCCGCTCACTGTAAATATTGTAAAATAAATTATTATTACAATTTCACTATCTTGTTTGTTGATCATCGTATTGTGAGAGATCACTAAAGTATGCTCGTGTAGGCAGAGAGAGAATAAATTAAATAATATACCCCTAGACAACTTGTCAAACTATATCAACATCTTTCTCGCCACAGCAGGACGTTTTTGTTGAATTTTGGACATTATTTAATCTTGGCAAAATTAGATGGCAAGCGTACATGGAGACGGAGCATGTTAGATGAGGCTGGAAGAACTGGAAAGAGCTGGAAAGAATTGAAGCGACTGGCAAGGGACCGTGCACAGTGGCGAGCTTTGACAGAGGCCCTATGTTCCACAAGGAACCCAAAGGACAAATGATGATGATGAAAATTAGATGGAGTGTCGTCCATAAAGGACGTCCCGATATTTTGGCTGATTTTCACCCACCTCCCACATCATCACAAAATCGTAGAACCCCGTCCAATACGGCGTCACAAAGCTGTGGAACCCCCCCCCCCCCCCCCTTTCCGCCCACTAAAAGCGATGTTTTTCTAATTTAAAATGAGCATGTTTCAAATCACTTTATTGTCATTTTAGTATGTATTTAGTTTAAGGCTGCACTCTTATATCATAAAACGCGTGAATTCATTTTAAATGTCATGAAAAAATAGTAAGAAATCAAATATGTAAGTGGAACTTTGAGTTCAAGTATCATGTTTTGACGTGACGTCACAATTCTTAAATCCCCGTCCCTCGTTTCACATCGTCAAAATTGTGGGGACTCTCCTCCCCCCCTTGAATACTTAAAGGATGCTTTGATATTTGGTACAATTTTATGTGGAGACCTCATCCTCTTCATCGAATTTTCAACTCAAAGTACGAGCAGGGCCGGCCTAATGGAATTGGAGGTCCAAGGCGAAGTGGCTTTGGTGGCCCAAAATGTAATATTGTGGAAGCCCTGAGTGTGGGTAGTCGGCAGAGGGCCAGATGTGCGAAATGTGACGTTCTGATATTACCTTGCTTGAATTGGGAATCAAGGAGCATGGAAGTCGCGAACGATCCTTTGAAGACAAGAAATGAGCAGAGGGCAAGGTGTGATGTAAGGGTCGTAACTGGTAGATGAAAGGACGCCGACAATTGGGAACGGGTCGAAGCAGCAGACGAGGGATTGGGGATTAGTGACCAAAGCGGGTGACATCAAGCCAAACCCACCCCCCATCTTACCTAGGGGTGGTACAAGATGATTGACAGTTGACTTTCGGACAGTGGGATTTTGAGGGCGGAGACTGACGGGTATTAGAGAGGGCGCACTGATGAGAACTGGACGCACGAACACACTCACAAAGATACACACAGACAGGTGGAGATAGGAATAGGGACGGAAAATAGGAACACAGTCCGATAGGGAGACACACTGAGATAGGGACAAATGTTAGAGTAACCATAATTAACGAAGCAAGGAATTAAACAGAATTTAGTTGTATATCATACTTGGAGTTGGTGTTTAAATAATAAGTAACCCAGAGTGTGTACTGTGTGAAGATTAGAGTGAAAGAAGTAAAGACACATAACCACAAGAATAATCAGGTTCTTTAAAATATAAAATTAATGATGAGACTAATCGGAGGTCCTGGGCGGCTGCCTAGTTTGCCTATGCCTAAAGCCGCCCTGGTACGAGAGAGTACATTATGGGTGATCCAAAATAGGTGTCAATGTTAATTAAAAAAAGATGTTGAGAAGAAAGTTATATTATTCATAAGATGAGATTACTGTAGAAATTCATGTGAGATAATGGCAGGAATGTAGAATTTAGAAAACAATACAATTTTCTTACACCAGGCAATCTGCTGGACTTTAACATTTTGCCTTTAAATTATAGTAGTCAAATTGACATTGTCAAGCAAAGACCATTTAACCCCACGTGTAAAAAATAATTAATGAGTTCAAGAAAAGTTGATTAATTAAAGTTTGATAAGTTACGGCTGGAAGTTACCTTGCCTAAAATAATATAATTTATTTGAACATTGCTTACAATTGTCTTATGTGACGCAAGGTTTTATAATAACTTTTATAAAATAAAGTTACTGAAAAATTAATAACGATTTTCGCCAAAATTGTCTAATCTATTGCTATAACAAGTTTAGCTATTCAGTATCGCAAGACCTTGGTACAGAAATTTTCATTTTTTAAAATAAATAATCTTTAATAAAACTTTTCTTTTTTTATCTTTAACATAAATATTTATAGTGTCATTATTACTTTCTAATAACAACTATCTTTACTTTACAGCGTTAACATATTTTTCGGGGTAGGGGGCGTCAAATTTTTGTTCAGCACCGGGCGGCACATACCCACGCTAAGCCGCTGATTGCTTCGATTGTGACCAATTTGACAACATGGGCGCAACAATGAACACAGATGGCATTGTGTGAAAGTTTGAAGGCCATAATTTCTTAATTCCAGGCATCACAGATGCGCCATCGTATGCCTTTCTTCCACAGATTGTGATGTCAATATTTCGCTTTTGAAATGAGTAGTTCCGTTAGAATCTTCTCAGCAAATGCGGATGCAGCATTGCTGTTTACCAAAGTATAAAAACCTATAAATCTTTCCACAACATATCATGATTCTAAAAATTGAACGTAAAGTGACATCTAATCAATTTTAGATATATCAATTGTTGAATCAATAATTACAGAAAAGAAATGTGAACACTTAACTTCATTATCAATGGCCGCCGATAATTCAGACGCAAATGGTTGAATTAACTCAATTTTCACATCATGACTTAAATAAATTTCATTTTTATTTTTAAACTTTAGATGACTGTCCAAAGTGGATTCATAGTTGGCCAACAAGCTTAAGATTTAACAAAAATATCCAGTATTTCTTCAACTACCATCACTAAAGCAAGAATGTTATCTGTGTCTTCTAAATTGCAAACCTTGTTTTGCTAAGAACAACGTCACGTTTATCTTTCATTTCAATACTTCTCTATTATTTTCCATTTAGCGACGCTCCTCACTGACCAACCAGATAATTACAATTTTGAAATACGATATTTAGCTGGCAAATATGGTCGTATTGCAGTTTAGTGTTGATTAAATGTTTCTTGTTAAGCAATCTTTTTTCTGCCCTAGTTACACCTTTTCAGTGTTCATCGAGGGCGTCTTAAAGGGGGCGCCATTTTAGACCCAACAGGGTGCGGGGGTAACCCACCCCTTGCCCTGTAGCTAAATCCGCCACTGCATCTAAATCGTTTTTAAAAAATTGTTATCTTGTTTTGACTTTATTTATTTATTTATTTATTTATTTATAAAGGACGCTTCTATAGCGCAGTTTCTTAAAGCTCACTGCGCTTTACAAAAACACTACCAAAAATTAATAGTTGCATTCAATAATCATACATCTTACACAGTAAAAATACATGGAAGAATTTCAACATATTTTATGTTACAAAATAAAACGAAGAGGTAAAGTTCTTTTTCAATAAATATAGAAATAATAAACAATTAAGCAAGGAGACGAATAAGGAAATGAACAAGTAATAAAACAAATTATGTAACAACAAATAAGTAAACAAATAAAGAAATAAATAATTAAAACAAGTAAACCAATAAACAGAAAAAACAAACACATAAAATGAATAAATAAACAAATAAACGCACAAACAAACAAACATACAAACAAACAAATAAAAAATTAAAACGTTTTAGCTATTGTTTGTATGAACCCTATGTCTATGTGAAACGAGTGTTATAGAAGTTTAAAACATCTAAAAATGGTAATGACATTTCAGTGAAAGCAGGTGTAATTAAAACATAATTACAATAAGACAAAACAAATAAATATACGCATTTAAGAATCAATATAAACACGTAACCCATCTACACCCATGCACTTGCACCCATACAGACACACACGCATACACACACTCTCTCTCTCACACACGCACACACACACACACACACACACACAAACAAAGAGTCTCAGAATAATGTGATCATCACAGATTGTAGGCTTGTCGAAACAGGTGAGTTTTTAGGGAGTTTTTGAAACGTGGTAGGGAGGATGCATGGCGGACATTTGAAGGGAGAGAGTTCCAGACAGTAGGAGCTAAAGCCTGAAAGGAGCGATCACCGTAGGATTTTGTTTTAGTTCTAGGGACCGAAAGAATGCGACTGTCTTGAGAAGAGCGTAAGCTTCTGGTAGGGGTGTAGGTGTGGAGAATCTCAGAAAGATAAACGGGGAAAAGAGGTTCTGTCAGTGACTTATAGCAGAGAGTAGAGACTTTGTAATTGATTCTAGAGGCAATAGGCAGCCAATGGAGTTGCTGTAGTAGCGGTTGTACATGGTCGGTTTTATTTGCCCGAAAAACAAGTCTTGCAGCAGAATTTTGCACTTTCTGTATTTTGTCTATGAGGTAGTTTGGAATTCCAGAAAGAAGTGCGTTGCAGTAGTCAAGTTTTGACAAAACAAGTGAACAGACAAGAGTTTTAGATGCTTGAAAGGACAATAGATGTCTAATGCACGCTATTCTCCTGAGTTCTGTGTAAGCTGAGCGACATATGTTTGTGACGTGTTTGTCCATGGTCAGTGTGTCAGTCATTGTAACTCCTAGGTTACGTGCATGAGAAGAGAAACTGACCTCTGATCGACCAACAGTAATAGATGAGACTGGTGGTTCAGGAAGCTGTCTGGATTTTGAATGAATAAGGAGTACTTCTGTCTTGTCATCATTCAGCTTGAGTTTGTTCCTTGTCATCCAGTCTTTAATGTGGCTGATGCAAACTTGTGTGTTTTGTATGCTTACTTTGATGTGTCTTGGTGAACATGACTCTATAAGTTGTGTGTCGTCTGCATAGGACTGACTGTGTACTGAATGGTTAGATGTTATATTGGTGATTGGCCTAGTGTATAAAATAAACAAAATAGGTCCTAAGACCGAACCCTGGGGCACACCAAAGTCTAGTTTGGAAGGCTTAGATTTGTATTTTTGTGTCATGATGACTTGTGATCTTTCTGAAAGGTATGAGGATATCCATGATAAAGCGATATCACAAATGCCGAAGGAATGTGAGAGACGAGAAAGCAGTATTTGATGGTCGATGGTATCGAATGCAGCAGATAGGTCTAACAGAGTGAGTAGAGAGATCTTCTTGTTGTCATTAGCTTGGAGAAGTTCATTCATAACTCTTACCAGAGCTGTTTCTGTGCTGTGTGCTGGGCGGTAAGCGGACTGCGAGGGAGGGAAGAGATTGTTGGAATGAAGATACTCTGTGATCTGAGCAAGTACTAGTTTTTCTATGATTTTTGAAAGAAAGGAAAGGTTGCTGACAGGACGATAGTTTTTAAGGTTGTTAGCGTCAAGTGAAGGTTTCTTAAGAAGTGGGTTAACCAGTGCCTGCTTAAAAATGGCTGGGACAGTGCCTGACTGTAAAGAATTGTTAATGATGGAAGTTAGAGCAGGAAGCAGTTCATCAAGACATTCAACCATGAGGGGCGTTGGGATCGGGTCGAGAGCACATGATTTTGGACAGGAACTAGCTATTACATGCCTTACTTCATCATCAGTAACATCTCGAAAACAAGTAAATGAGGAGGAAGTATGAGGAAAGTCAGCAAACAGGGGATCAAGTTCTGTTTGAGAGCATTCCTGATCAAGATCGTCTCTTATTGTTTGTATTTTATTAGAAAAGAAATCAGCAAATGCATCAGGGAGTTCATCTTTGGGAATGTCAGAGGGAAGCGCGCTGTCTTTGCTGCGACCGAGAACACTGTCACAGTTCATAAAAAACATTTTTGGATCAGAACATTTTGCAATTTTTTCAGTCCAGTAGTCTTCTTTGGCTTTTTGAACAATGTCTGTGACCGTTCGCTTGGCTGTCATGAAGATCTCAAAGTCAGCAGCTAGTCTGGTCTTCCGCCACCTGCATTCGGCTCGGCGACGTTCTGCCTTGGCAGCGCGGAGTGTAGCGCCGACAGCAGCGTACCATAGGGAGCAGCGGACTGACGGGACAAGGCGCTCGGTGGCAGGGGCATGCTGGTCCAGGAGCTGGCGAAGTCTGTCGTCAAGCTGTTGGGCTGTGATGTCCGGTCCAGCGTCATCAAGCATTAACTTTATGTCCGCTTTAAAGGCGCTTTTGTTTATGGCCTTTAAATTTCGAACTGTCCTGTACACAGGCTGTTTCTTCGGGCGAGACACATTCAGCTTGCAGAGAACAGCCGAGTGGTCAGACGTGAGCACGTGACTGACGGAGCAGGAGGTGACGATATGGTCCTCCTGCTTGTACAGCACCCAGTCGATGATGTGCCCACTCTTAAGGAAGGTAGGCTCTGTGACTCCCTGGACGAAGTTAAAGCTTTGGACGGCGTCCATTACCTTTGCTGTAAGGGGGTCATTGGGAACATCATAATGTACATTGAAGTCGCCAATAATTATGGATTTGGCACGCATCATGTTTGCGTAGTCTAATAAATCTGGGAGTTCCTGATTGAATGTAGAATTTAGGAGCTTGTTCTTTGGGCTTGGAGGAGTTCTATATAGGCAGAAAAGATGTATATGCTGTGGCGATGTGAGAGTTAACTGGATCAGTTCAAAGGTGTCATGTGCGAAAGGAAAAGTTTCAATTAATGTAACTGGCAAGTGGTCACGGTAAATGACTGCTAAGCCTCCGCCATGATAAGCACGGGGAAATGATTTCGTTATGTAGCTTGATGGTGTTAAGTCTTTACACTTAGGTTCACTTCCACTTGTTTTTAGCCATGTCTCTGTGATAAAAAGAATATCAATGTTTTCCTCCATAATGAAATCAGAGATCATTGTTCTTTTGTGTCTTGGTCCGACAGAGTGAGCATTAAACAAACCTATCTTCATATGTTCTTTTGTCTGACCTGTGTTAATAACAATTAGATTTCCTTGCTGCTTGTGACCTGCTTGTTTTAATTTTGTTTCCATGATCAATGTGCCTGTGTTTATTCTTATTCTTTGCTTCACACGGTCCTTATACCAGTGTATAGTGCTAGTTGACAGGAGTTCACAAAACACAACTGTGTAGAGACACAGCAGTGTGACTTAAATTATTGAGAAATCCGTGTAAAACTGTGCTTCGCTTCAGTCAAAACATTAGCCAATAGAAAAGAAACTCGATAACTTTACCTTTTATCTTCGTGGCAGGCAGGTCAATCATAGATGAATGAGAAATAAAATAATAATTGTGTGTATTTTTATCCTGTATATTGAAACATCCAAGTGTTGTGGCTACGCCGTGTTGATACCGGCCGCCATCTTGTCGTCACATCTGAAAAATCTAATTTCTTCTATAGATTATGCAATCATCAACAAATAACCTAACTTTTGTTCCTTTGGATATATTGTTGGGTCTATCATTTATATAAATTAAAAATATTAAGGGATCTGGCACAGTTCCATGTTAAACTCTTGAGTTAACCTTTATTGGTGCAGATTTAGATCCATTCATTATTACAGTTTGCTCCCTACCCAATAAGAAGTCTTCGATCCAGTAGTGTAAGGGACCTGAGATTCCAAAGTATTTAAGTTTTTTAAGTAAACTAAGGTTGTGAACTTTGTCAAATGCTTCTAAGAAGTCTAATAATATTATATCAATTTGATCATTATCGTTTAAGCCTTTTGATAGTTCATCTATTAGACCTATTGATTGTGTTTCTTGTGATCTGTTTTTTCTAAATCCGTGTTGACGTGGGCATAGGGCATTATATTTGTCAAGGTGGTTAATTATTTTAGTATATATTATGTGTTCTAGTAATTTACAGGCGATATTATTAATTTATACAGGTCCGTAATTACCAGGGTATGATTTATCACCTTTCTTGAAAAGTGCCGTTACATTGGCTAATTTCCAATCCCGGGTCACTTAAGTCTTGTTTAGAGAGGATTTAAAAAAGAACTACAAGGATTGGGGACAGTCCATTGCTTAAATCGTTTAGTAACCTAGCAAGCAATTCACCTGGTCCAGTAGCTGGTATGGCTGTTTCCCCTCAACTCATTATCAACATTTTTCTTGATTAATATGTGCCTATTAGCTAAGCCATTTTCCCCAACTCGAAAACTTTGTACGTCGATTTTATACGTCCCTTTGAGTTCGTCTTATTTTGGTCGGACTCTACTTGAAAGGCAGGAATAGTTTTCTACTGGGTAACTATTGAATCACATTAATTGATAGTTCTGCTTAATATCAGCTTGCTACATACAGAACAACATGAGGTTATCGAGAATTATGCTAGCTTGATAAAAAAAATGCTGATTTTAATTGTTGTTTTTTTTAAAAAAATTTTAAAGTTTCTGATTTGAAGACACGCTACAGTTATTCCAAAAAAAACAGCATCTCATTTTATTTTCATAAATAAAAACCGGTGCTTCTCAAATTCTTCAACAAAAAACGCTGAATTTTATTTACATTTATTGCTGCCTTTTATCTTATTATCTTGGCTCTTTCTTCACTGTAAAGGTTAAATATTGAAATTAAAAGGGTGGCTAGCTGATTTATATTATTATTTAGTAAGCCGTTATGTGATCTATATTATTTGATGCTGAATTACAACAATGCAAAATTAAATTTTTAAATAGTGTAAATTAAATGAAAACAATTTACAAACTACGAAAATGTTTTTTTTACTTATCTACTTCTTTTATAATTTTTATTTTAAAAAATAAATAAATAATAAAAACATGGTAATTTCACATATAAAAATATAATTTTTATAGGTTTTGTAAAATTTACAACTCAAACAACTAGTTCATAAGAGGAAAGTATAAATAGATGCAATGCTTCTTACGACAAAAACTAATGGTTCCATTGTGATAATCATGAGGTTCCACTAATTCATCAATAAACAGCATCAACTTTTTAATGTTAAGCATTAGGAAATTAAACTTTCTAAAAAAATAATTCATCAAATCACACACCAAAAGGTAAATGCTGTCGTACATATCCAAGCAATTGGATTAAACTTTTAAATATTTCTTTTTAGATTTTGTTTGCTTGCGATGGTCAATCTCCGACAGCTATCCAGCTCGGGGGGTAATAGTCGGCTATTGTCACGGTTGCTTGCATTATAGATCCATTGACAAAATATCCGTCGTAGTATATAGATATACCGTTAGCATACCAGGCCACCCACCAACCGTAGGTTCCGCTTGATAAAATCACGTGATCACAGTGGGCTAAAACACCAAAGTGGAGCTGAGCAGGACCAGGTTCTAGGATTCTCACGTCTGTAAAATTTAAATTTCCACGACACCAAACAAGATCATCACTGGCTACAAGAAATGTAACAGTTTTCCCACTCAACATTGACTTCATTTTGTTAAATGCTTTTATAAAGTAGGACACTTTCGCAACGCCGAATCCATATCCTTGATTGGTTGGCGATAGGAAATCCCCGCGCCTCACATGCACGCCCACGATGACATGACCTTTGAACTCAGCTCTAACTTTTCCCAGCGTCTCATTGATCTGCTTTTGTAAAGGCTCGCAGAAGGTGAACTCCCGTCTGATCTCATCCTGGATGTTCTCGAAGTATCGGAAGACTTCCCGGGGCCCGTGTAATGTAAAGTTCTCTTGAGGGAGCTTCAATAGACTAGGTTCCACTTTCCCAAATATCTTGTGTCTTAATAACCCAAACCTGGGAATAATATCAAAATAATGACAGGTTAAACATATTTTCAAGGACATGTTTGTCAATAAATCACATATTAATAATAGCCAGGCAACTAGATTCAACAAGCACACTTGAACTTTTTTTCCCTGTTGGATACCATTTTCTCTCGATCTCGAAGTAGTGATTATTGCGTTATACTGTTTCACATTCATTGTTTTGATAATCAATGCATATTTTGCTAAATTTGGTTTAGTTGCTGTTATTAAAGAATTAATTATGTTTTAAATTGCAATTATTATCAATAATCACTTGTTGGGTTTTCGATTAATATAGAATCTTTGCACGCCTGCGCAATGAAGTCAACATTTTGTCATAGACTAAGAATGAATTGCTACTAAAATACATATGAGGAAAAAATGAACATTCATTTTCATATGTAACGATATACAAACATTTTGTATGAAATCTTTTTTTTTTTATATAGTTAGGTCATCTAAACAAATTAATTATATTAAAAATTGACTTTCTAAACTAACAACTGCTAACTATCAACAAGTAACTATCTTTAAGCATAAACTGGAAAAGACAATTGACACTATCCTCCGAGAAAATGTTTAAGATTTAAGTAACACGTACACAAATTCAATTATACAGATTACCACACCTATACATGTAGTTTGAATACACATTTTTAGGTTTTCATGGGAAAACATATTTGACTGGATATTAAATGTGTATTGGAAATATATTAAAATACTATGGAAGAAAAATAAACTATTTAAAAAAAAAAAAGTGATTTTAATAGTATGTTACCATATGACAATAGTGCGTCTAACTGGTAAAAAAAGTAAAACAAAATAATAAAAAGTACATGACAACTATACTAATTTTAATAGATGATAAAATGATAGTGAACACAAATAAGTATAAACATTAATTTTATTAAAAAATACATCTTAAAATGTTGAATATTAAGGCTTTCAGTAATTAGAAAATTATAATAATGATAATAAGAATCATTATTTTTAAACTAAACATTCTTTTTTTAAAAAAAAAAAATTGGTAATATAAATAAAATACAAACAGATAGGCCAATAAACATATACGAGCACAATGCCCGTACTAAGCTACGGGGTAAGCACAACAAAAATAACTATGTTTAGTTTTTTGAGTCTCAAAGTCCCCTTAAAATTTATAAATGAGTATAAACGCATCACGAAATTTGTATAGCAATGAAAAAAACAAACCTTCTCCATAGAAATCATAATTTGTGATTTGTGTGTCGAGACAATAAAAAGTTTAATGAATTTAAAAATTAACCATCAGTTTTTTTTTTAAAGTCTGCTTTAATAACTTATGCTTTTCTTTATATACCCTAACATAATAACAAATGTCCATAACAGTTACAAAACTGTAATGGGAGAGGCTAAATTTCTTTTCACACGAATTTTACAAAGAAAACAATTTCTTTCCATATGATTTCTTTTGTTTTAAGAAAAAGCTCTCCAAAAACACCCATTTCATTTTATTTTCTAAGCATGAAATTAGTTGAACACTTATAGGATATTTTTTTAGACAGATAATATCTGTGAATATTGTGGCTTTTGGGGGGTGGGAATATGGTTTATTTGTTTTAAAGACACATTTTCTTTGAGATTATTAAAAACAAAAGAACAATGTTGCTATTTAAGAAAATGGTGACAGATTGATTTTCTTATAAATTTTATGTAATTCACTAGCTGACCCGTCGAGCGTTGTAACGATCTCAGTAATGATGAATTAATTTAAGAAACAAATGAGTGATGTTTTAAAAACAATTATACCAGAAATGTACGCGGAAGTGTGCAAAAGAAAAAAAAATCCAAGTTTCATAGCAAACGATAACGAACAAATAAATAAATTAACAAATTAAAATCTTATTTTTTTTATAACGATATTAAGGGGACTGGCTCAAAAATGAAAGATAATTTAATTTGTTATTAACATTATCATGGACTCAAGCTATATTTCTCAATATCGTGTAAAATTAAAAAGGGAATTAAATTATTAAAGTGCATTAAAAATCATTTGGGGTCACTTGCCCTGATGGTATGAACATTGGAAGTTCAGTGCCCTATAGTAATATAGACTCTTGAGTTTTCTGTACTAAGATTGGCAAGATCCAATACTTTTTTCTGTCACTTACGCTTACACAATAGTTTAAATGCAGCTAATATTATAAAAAAAATTCCTCTCGGGACCCCTAGGCCCATTCAGTGCAAGTTGTCTATTTATAAAATCTGTTCATTTTAATTTAGTTTCATCATGGATCAAAATCGTCAAATAAATTGAATGTGGGGAAACCATCTTAAACTTATACGAATAAAGAGATTTAGGGCCCTCGGCCCTGAAGGAAAAGAAATTAGAAGTTCATGCCCTATTACATTTTAATATGGGCTACCAAGTTTTTGTAAACTAATGTTAGTTAAGATCCATTCATTTGCACAGTAGCTAACACATACAATTTTTGTGTATATAGGTCATATAAGGAAAAAATGAAATTATGGGCCCCAGATGTAAAAATGAAAACACCTGTTCATTTAAATCTGCATAATATTGGTTATATTTATAATTATGTCAATATCGCATATAATTGAATGGGGATTAATATCTTAAACGTTTAAAGAAAAATTGCATTTTTGGACCCCAGCCCTTAAGGAATTGTCATTACGAGTTCAGTTCAATGTATTATTTTAATATATGTTGTCAAGTATATAAACAAAGTTTGGTTAATATCAATCAAATTACTTAGTAACTAAAGCTTTAACTAATTTTTATATAGCTCATTTTAGGAAAAATTGAAAAAAATCGGTCCCCAGCGCCCCATGAGGGGTAAATGAAAAAGAAATGTTGCCAGTTACCTTTCCGGAAGCGTACTTGACAGTGTCCGAAATTTTATGACGATCGAAAGACATACTTTGATTTATATATATAGATATAAATAAACATTGGTGCAAGATTTAAATTTTGAAACATTTCTTTATTTTAATTTGGATAATATTGAATATATTGTCGATAATTGTTGAAACAATGGAACAAAATGGGGAATAAAATTGTAAACGTTTTAAAAAATTAATCAAGGCCCCCAGCCCCAAAGTATGAATATTAGAGATTCAATGTCATATATCATTTTAATATCAGGTATAAAATTATTATACACCAAGTTTAGTTCAGATCCATTCATTTTCCCAGTCGTTACAGCATACACACTTTATGAACATCTCATATCGGCAAAAAAGAAATTAAGGGCCCATAGGCCCAATCGGTGCAACAAATTAACTTTAAAATACATGTTTATTTCGTTCTAATTCATAATAGATATATGTTTAAATATCTTTCGAGCTTACGTAAAATTATAATTGGAATTAATTCTTAAATGCTTACAAAAACAAAGATTTTAGGCCCCCGTTCCCAACAGAATGGACCTTAGGAGTTCAACACCGTATGGTATTTTAATATTGTCTTTAAAGTATGTAAGCACCAAGTTTGGTCAAGATCCATTCATTTTCCAAGTAGCTAAAAGTTAAAATAATTTGTATGTTGCTCATATAAGGAAATAAAACATTTTGGGCCCCCGGTCCCCCATGAGTGTAACTGTCAATTTTCAATTTTTGTTTTCACAAAAACCATCCTGGGAGCATATGCTTAAATTTCGTAAAGCTTCATCGTGATCGGTTTGAATTCTTTACTCAGCTGTAACGGACAAACATATACATTCATTTATTCATACGTACATACATACATACATACAAACATAAATACTTACGAACGTACATATATACCTACATACATACATGCATACTTAGATACATACATATTTTGATTTTTATGTATATAAAGGTTGGCAAGCTCCATTAATTTTCTCAGTAACTTACGCTTACACTAATTTTTATAAAGCTAATATACGGGGAAAAAATTACATTTAGGGACACATGGGCCCCTTCTGTGTAAGGTGTTGATTTTAAAAATCTGTTCATTTTAATTCAGTTTCGTCATGGATATATTCCTCTAGATCGTTAAGAATTGAATGTGGAAAATATCTTAAACCTATGCAAAAAAGACATGTGGGGCCCCGGCCCCGAAGTAATGGTCATTAGGAGTTCAGCGTCCTATAGTATTTTAACTATCAAATTTTTATATACAAAGTTTGGTTAAGATCCATCAATTAACACGGTAGCTAACAATAAAAAATAATTTTTATACAGCACATATAAGCAAGACTGAAATCAAGGACCCCCAGGCCCAATCAGTGCAATAAATTAAGTTTAATATCATGATTATTTCAATCTAAATAATAATAAATACATTTTTCACTATCTTTAAAGGTAGTGTAATATCATAAAGTAAATAAAGTCTTAAAAGTATACGAAAATAAAGATTTTGGGCCCCCCGCCCAAAAGTAATGGACATTAGGAGTTCAAAACAATATGATATTTTAATGTGGGCTATATAAAGTATGTATGCACTAAGTTTGGTCAAGATACATTCATTTTCCAAGTAGCCGATGCTTAAACTAATTTTTATATAGCTCGGACAAAAATAATTTGGCCCTCGGCACCCAATAAGTGTCAATGTTCAAAAACGTTTTCACAAAGCCATCCCGGAAGCATAATCAACAATTTTCTTAAGTATCATCGTGACCAGGTGAATGGTTTAGTCAGTTTTAATAGACAAAAAAAAACATACATACATAATTTGATTTTTATATATTTATTTGTAGATAGATATAAGGGGAAAACACATTAAGGGGGCATCGGGCACATTCCGTGCAAGATTTCAAATTAAAAAACTTGTTCATTTTTAATAGTCAACATTTTTTAAAAGATGGTTTAAAATTAAATGGGAAAAAAATGTTAAACATTTACGAAAAAGACATTTGGGGCCCCCCTGCCCCGAAAAATTGACATTTGAAGTTCAAAGCCCTTAATAATTTGAATATGAGCTTCCAAGTTTTTGTAGACAAAGTCTTTTTAAGATACATTCATCTACTTAGTAGCTAACACATAAACTTATTTTTATATAGCTTTCATTATTAAATTATGACATTAAGGGCCCCAAGGCCCATTCATGGCAAGATATAAAGTTGAAAACACCTGTTTATTTTAAGATGGATAATAATGGATACATTTATATTCATTTGTAAAGATCTTTAATAATTGAATTGGGGAATACAATCTTAAAGGTTTATTTTAAAAAAAGGTATTATGGGCCCCCAGCCCCAAAAGAGCGGCCCTTAGGAGATGACTTACCGATAGTATTTTATTTTTGGCTATCAAGAATATAATTACAAAATTTGGTTAAGATCCATCCATTTATCAAGTAGATAGCGCTTAAACTAATTTTTATATAGCTCATATAAGCAAAAATTGACATTAAGGGACCGCGGCGCCTCTTTAGGATTAAATGGAGAGAAAAAAAGTAGCCAGTTACCATTCCGGCAGGGTACTTAACAGTCTCAAAAATTTTCAAGACCATCTGATGAATGGTTTAGTCAGCTATAAAGGCCTAATACA
>MUZC01000551.1:374326-396131 GCA_002072015.1 Radix auricularia | reverse complement strand
AAATGTTCATTAATTTCTTTATTATTTTGGTGGCTATCAATTGTATATTTTTTCCAATTTATATCTGGAAGATTTAAGTCCCCCATAGTCCAAATTACAGCATTTTTATGATTGTCTTTAATGTAAATTAGTTGACTGCAGAGATTCCTCATGTATTCTATGTTTGTATTTGGTGGCCTATATAGACTGCCTACAATAAAGGGTGATGAGTTTGGTGTAACTATTTTGCAGAAAACAGATTCTATATTGGAGTTTGGTTGTGTGTTAATTTCTTCGGCTATGAGAGTTGATTTTATTGCAAGTAGGACGCCACCATGATTGTCTGTTCTATCTTTTCTAAATATATTGTAATTGCTGCTAAAAATTTCAGAGTTAAATATGTTGGGGTTCAACCAAGTTTCAGAACCAGCAATTATGTCTGGTTCTTCTGTTTTTATTAGAAGTTCTAAATCTGGAATTTTATTTTTTATGCTTTGAAAATTAATTATTAGAGTTTTAAGAGTGTATTGATTGTCAGTATTATTAGATTTTTTATTTCCATGGGTTTGTGTGGCAGGTCTGATTTTATCTAGGGTGTTTTTTATATTAGAATTAGCCAAAACACTATAAAAGTTTGTGGTGATCAGGTCCCTATGATTAAACAGGTCTGAATTGATTTGGGGAAATCCACAATGTGTACAGTGCCAAGATGTATATTTATTTCTTAGACCCATTGATATGTACTTGGGTGTATTAATATGCAGGCAAACTGTGTGGTACCATTCATTGCAGGTGTCACACTGAATTGCTCCTTGTTTACTTGTGCATGTTTTTGTACAAAGTTGGCATTTAAATGATACTGGGCCTGGGTTACATTCTATATCGCCGGAGAGAAGCAATATTAAAATTAGGTGCTCTTGCCTATGTCTACATATTTTATGTTTCCATTGTTTTAGTGTAATTTCTTTTATTGTACTTAAGATAGAGGTGTAGTCAGGTACTGAGTCTGTGTGCTTAGTGTTGTGGTGGTTTATAACTATAGATATGTTACTATGATTTTTAGGCTGTGTTTTGGTTGAAGTTAATGCCCTTAAAAGTATTGTGGTTATTACTAAGATTAAGATTCTCATTTTCAGTAAGGCTAGTTTACTAGTTTAAGTTTAAGGATTAGGGCAAGTAGTCTCAACTAGACATAGTCTTAGATTTAGACTTAAGATATTTCTATTATTGTTATCGATTAATTATTCGGTAATTTCTCAAAAGTTAAGGATTAATTTTAAATTAATCGATAACAGCCCTAATGTATATATATATCAAATTATTTGTTGATATTTAAAATACATGAACTGTCAAAATTAGTATGGATGAAGATGTGTTTTCGTTGTGTTTATTTATACAGATCTACAAGTGCTACAAAACATTATTGTTCAACAACATAAAATCGATAGTTTTTTTTTTTTAATCTAAGTGTTAAATGTATTTTCAGAAGTTGTAGATCTAAATACATCTTCTAATTTTGCTACACAAAATGTATTATATTTGTATTATATTGGAACATTTTCAAATTATCTTTATCTGAAATATTCTATTTAAGTAAACTATCACATTCTATCCCTATCAGTGGCGGATTTAGCTATAGGGAAGGGGGGCGGGTTGCCACCCACGCCCCTGTTGGGTCTAAAATGGCAACCCCCTTAAGACGCTCTCGATGAACACTAAAAAGGTGTAATTAGAGCAGAAAGAAAGATTGTTAAACACGAAACTTCCAATCAAAACTAAACTGCAATACGACTGTATTGGCTTGCTGAATTTCTTATTTCAAATATCTGGTTTGATCAGTCAGGAGCGTCACCAAGTGGAAAAGAACAGAGAAGTATTGAAATGAATGACAGACGTGACGTTGTTCTTAACCAAACAATGTTTGCCATTCATAGAACACACAGAACATTCTTGCTTTTGTGATGGTAGTTGTAGAAATAAGGAATATTTTCGTTAAATGTTAAGTTTATTAGCCAACAATGATTCCACTTTGAACAGTAATCTAATGTTTTAAAAGAAAAATGAAATTTATTTAAGTAATAATGTGCAAATTGATTTAATTCAATCAGTGGCGTCACTAGAGTTGGTGCCACCCGGGGTGGTAGCTCATGGTATCACCCCCTAACGACTTAACCTATAGAACTCCTCCGAGTTTTCCAACGCCAAATAGCGTGAAAATAAAGAATTTTACATTTTGGTGTCACTCCCCTGATGGTGTCACCCGGGGCGGCCCGCCCTAACAGCATCCCCCTAGCGAAGCCCTTGAATTCAATCACTTGCTTCTGAATTTTTGGCAGCAATGGATAATAAAGGTAAGTCTTCACAATTCTTTTCTTTAATTATTGATTCAACCATTGATATATCTAAAATTGATAAAATGTCACTTTACGTTCAGTTTTAAAATCAGGACATGTTGTCGAAAGATTTATAGGCTTTTATGCTTTGGTAAACAGCAATGCTGTATCCGCATTTGCTGAGAAGATTCTAAGGGAACTACACATTACAAAAGCGAAATATTGATATCACGATCTGTCAAGAACAGGCACACGATGGCGCATCTCTGATGTCTGGAATTAAAAGTAGCCTTCAAACTCAAATAAAAAAACTTTCATCCAATGTCATCTATGTTCATAGTTGTGCCCATGTTTTGAATTTGGTCATTATACAAGCAATTTCTGTAAACAGTGATAATCAATTGTTTTTGGCACAGCTGAAAGGTTGTGTGCATTCTTTACGTCTTGTTCACTTCGTCTACATACTCTAAAAAAACATAATAAATCTCAATATGAAACAAACAGTAAATACTCTGAAATGACTTTTTGATACAAGATGGGCAAGCCGTAAGCAAGCAGTTGATGCAGTTGTTGGATCATTCTCTGCTATTCTAGCCACTCTAGAAGATATAATTTCAAGGGAATCAACATAACATAAAGGAAGTGTCAGAGCAAAAGCCATGGGACTATCTGTTTTAATAACAAAATATTCTTTTTTATCCTGATGCTATTTGTAAAAAAAGTTGGTTGATATCTTCGTGTTATTAAACCACTTACAGCGCAAGAGTATTGACATTGCATTTGCAAAAAGATTGATTGATGTTGGAAGAATTTAGTTTGTTGAAATGAAAAGCGATCATACTTTTTAAAATTCTGAACGTAGCTGTATAATCATTTATAAATGAAAATTGTTACAAACTAGATGTTTAGAACTTAGTAGAGATGAAAGGGCTGATGATCCAACTACTAATTTTAAATCAGAAACGTACTTCACTATCATGGATAAACTTCTAAAATAAATAGATGATTGATTTAATGACTTTAGGGGCACAGCTATTTATTTCAATTGTATTGATCCATCACAAATGTTGGACGAAAGTAGAAATTCTCTTCGAAGTTGATGCAAAATTTACAAACACATTAACCTTGAAGAAGCAATTGTTGAATATTATACCTTCAAAGTTTTGTATGAATAAAAATGCCCTTCACTATCTAGTGAGCTACAACTTAAAGAGGTCCTGCCATTCTTGACTGAAAAATAAATGGCATCAGGTCTCCCTAATTTGTTAATACTCTATAAAAAATTACTTGAATCCTCCTGTTAGCTGTGATTGAAACAATGACAAACGAACGTCTGTCTGCATTGGCATTAATTTCAAATGAACGTGATCTAGGCGAGAACTTTGACTTTGAATCAACGATAAATCGTTTCGCTTCATGTAGAAAGGAATTTAAATAAAGTTCAGGGCTTTATATAAAATAAAGATTCGCATAAACTAAATTTCTTTCTTAGATCAATAAATATAATAATGAAATAAAAAATATATAGGTTACTATTTTGAAAACATATATTATGTTTATATTGTTTCTTGTGTTTGACTTGTTCAATAATCTGGAAAATTTACTAAATTAGTAGGCTAATTATTAGTATTTACTAGGGCTGCGGAAACTAAACTAACGATTAATTTCTCAATTAATCGTTAAAAAGTTTAACGATTAAATTATTTTAACGATTAATCGACTCATTACAAATAATTGGAAGTCAAAAAGTAAAAATAAAAAATACCGGCGGATAAATAATAAATTTCCTGAAGATTACAGGCACATTGTGGTTTTAAAATATTGACTGACGGGCATGTTCAAATTGTTGATACAGTTTGCCTACCTGGTTCTAACAGTTCGCCTACTTATCAAACCAAATAAAAAGCGTATTATGCTTTTGGCAGTAATGGAGTTTGACAAAGAGACAGAAATGACGACAGCTTTTCTGATGAATTACTGCGTTACAATTAACTTTAAATGAATCGTTATCAGTCCTAGTATTTACCCAATGCTCTGTTATTAGTACAATTTTGAGACGCCCCCTGAAATTCATCTTGCCCCCCCCCGCACGCAGACAAAGCTAAATCCGCCACTGATCCTTATCCATAGTTAATACCTAGTCTTACATTTTTATGAGAGTCTTGAATGTTGATGGTGCATTGGTTTGTCTAATTTTGTACAGACATCATCTACATATATGATTCTCTTCATGGTTCAATCATGCCTGACACCGAGCTGTCTTCCTGCTCTACCGACTAATCTGTTTGCAAGAAAAGGTAGTGTGAGGGTGGGAGGTCATCGAGACCAACAATTCGTTCAAATGTAGTCAATTAATTTGTTATTTCAGAACAACAGAATAGCGTTCAACCCCCAGCTAAGACATAACTTTTTTAATTTTTAAAAATGTTTGTATTTGTACCCGTTCATTTCCCACGTTCTTCGCAACACGGCTGTGAGCTTTCTTTCCCAACATTGGCATAATAACTTTTGGCTCTCCGTTGTGCTTAGTGACTTAAAAGTAATCACACACTCTCCTCAACAATTACTATCATACAACGTCACCCTCCACTAAATCATTAGCGGCTTATGCTACATTGCGGGAAGGCTAGTTATATATAATTCGCCTAAACGGGCCTGTGCTAATGAGTAATGAGCATGACAAATAACCACCACTGGGGTCGAAAGATCGCAGGGGTCAAGCGTAGTGGGATAAACAGAAAAATTGTGCGTGGGGGAGGTGGCGACAATGCTTCTAGCGTTCAATTGCGTTGTTCCTTCACAGATTAATATGTGATTCGTAGTGTAGTCGTTATCACGTCCGCCATGCATTTGGAAAGTTCTGGGTTCATGACCCAGAGAAAACAAATTTAAAAAATAATAAATGTTTTATCTGCCCATTCTATTCCATATTTTTTGCGAACATGACTAGGGTAGGCAATTTACAGTTTGTGGTTGGCAAGAGATTTTTTAAAAAGTGTGGGGGGGCAGGTAACAACAACCACTTTGCACATGGCTCCACGTTTACTCACTTTATTTCATCAGTTCGTGCAGTTGTTTGTGTCCATTCTCTCACTCATCCCCTTGTTCTTTGCACTATCTATGATGAGCAAGTCTGCGGCGTATGCTATGCTGCGGATCGTATCTTGTGTTTGTATATAATTCACGTAAATTACCATGTGCAAATGAGCATGACGAATGACCCTCGATGGGGTCGAAAGATCTCAGTGGGCAACCGTAGTGGGAAGAAAAGAAAAAAAAGGTGGGGGTTGGTGTCAATAATGTTTCTAGAGTTCAATTGCGTTGTTCTTTCACAGAGTTACATATGCTCCTTAGTATATTTGTTATCGCGTCCACATTGCATGCGGAAATTCCTCGGTCCAAACCACAGAGGGAACAATTAATTTAAAAAAATTAAAGGCTTTTTTTCTACCCTTTCTTTTCCAAATTTTTTTTTTGCGAACATGACTAACGAGATTATAAGTATACTTATCTATAAGTAGACTATAGTCTAATAATCTATTTTTAGCTGTTAGCTAACTAAAACAATTTTCAACAAGTTTTATTCAAAAGTATGTTTTGCGATTGATCGCAAACTTTACTATATTCCCCGATGCATTAGTCTGTTAATCGGGTGTTCATTTGGCTTGTGCATCAAATCCTGCACGATGAGGATGTGAAAATTAATTTTTGGAGATTCCAATGAATTAAATTTGCAACGAATTTTTCTGTCTAATAATGCTTTTCAGCGCCGTTTATAAGAAATGTCCGTAAACGTTATAGAGTACTTTTTGAATGAAATCAAGTTTTCAACAATTTTCTTCTTAAGTTCACAAACGAACAGCAGCAAGCTCATGTGCTCATGAAATATATCAATTCAGACAAGAGTTCATCATTTTATAGTGGACTTGAAACTACAAAAAAGTGAAGATATTATGGGGAAGATAAATATTTTATTAAACTGGGGGAATAAAGTGGGAAAACGTCTGTGGGGTGTGTACAGATGGTGAACGATTTATGATTGGGTCAAACACAGGCTTTCAGAACAAAAATTTAAGCACTTGCTCCCCAGGCAAGAGGAATTCACTGCACGATTCATGCTTATGTCCTTGCCAATATGACTCTTAAAACTCCCCTGCAAGAGGTACTTAATTCTCTTATAAAAATTACAAAATCGTGCAGTCAATTCCTCTTGCTAGGGGAGCAAGTGCTTAAATTTTTATAAGAGAATTAAGTACACCTTTAAGAAATTCTCTTATAAAAATTGTAAATTACGTCGATATTATAATATTTAAAGAAATGTGTAAAAACATGGATTTTGATCACGAGGTTCTTCTTTTATATATTAAAGAACGCTGATTGTTGAAAAGGAATATTGCGAATCGCGTCTTTGAAATGAAAAATGAAATCAGGTTGTTTCTGAAATTGAAAGAGACATGACTTTTTGGCATACTTAAACTGTAGAAGTAATTGTGTCAGTACACTTCTGACACCATGAAGAGGTTATAGCAAAACTTCCCACTTATGACACAATGTGAACGTTATTGAGTGAGTACTCCTGACACCCTATAATATCACTTGCTAGTCAAGATAGACGACTTCAACACTTTGTGGCCTGGGTAACAGCTGTTTTAATCACTCCGCTAAATCAAGTCCAGTTTACATCTTGAACACCACACTCATAGCGAACCATCCTTTCAGTTCACGACCACACTATTCACAGCCAAACCACTTGTTTCATACTCAGTCACCTTCCCACAATGAAAGCACATATTGGAACAAAAGGTTGCAACCGTAAAGTTTCCTTACACAAATAGTTTGTGTAATTTGTTTTTTTTTTTATAAAAAAGCTTAATGCAGTCTCATTCTGTATGATATAGTATCCTATAGGGCAGTGGTTCCCAAACTTTTTTGACCCACGGACCCCTTTTATAGTCAAAACTTCCCCCACGGACTCCCAGGTGAAAAAAAACCTACTAAAATGCATACTACAAAAATTACACACCCAAAAAAAAGCTACATTTAGGTGAAGAAGTATTTATTGAAAGTATATTTTTTGTTTAAAATAAAATTGAAAACAATTAATAACTTTGATCAATGTGGTGTGATTTTATGAGTGTATCTATGTCCTGACTCAATGTTTTTGAGTAGCAACCGCAAATCCCCACGAGGACCAATTTCTAGTCGGTTTCTGATTTTTATGATGACATTCATAAGGCACTGAATTTTTGTATTACTAAATAGGAAGACGGGAAAGCAGTCTACAACTTCTTTACAATAACCCATAATGCAAGATGTGAAATTGGTATCTGATTTTGTAACCACAATTTGTGGTATCCTAGTTTAAACATTGGTTCAAATTCTTCATTTCAATAAGCTGCTCCTGTATTAGTATGGATACATCTGTGTTTGTCCACTCGCAATATGGTTCAATTGCCGTTAAGGCAATATCCAAGTCAGGAATACCTTCATATATTTGGTTCAGGTCTGCATGAAGAGCTGTAAGTTTGACAGTAAGTTACTGCAAAGCCAAAAAATCGTTGTCTCTATTTTGAAATTTTGAAAGATTTGGAAACTGAAAATATTCTCTATTTATAAGTTTTGTTTGTTCAGAAAAAGGTTTTCAAAAATGCAGATTTTTTTTACTACGCTTTAAGTTTTGATGAAATTAAACTGGTTACCTTGTAATTTCAAATTAGTTTCGTTAAAGTTGGTAAATAAATCATTCATAAAGGATATGCAATTTTGTAGTTAATTGTGTCGCAAATCATTGTCTTTGTTGGCAAGGAATTCCAACACTGAATCAAAGAGAGCATAAAATCGATTCAAATACGTACTTGTTGATGATCAACGTACTTCTGTGTCAATCAAAATCGAGTATAGTCTTCTTCATTTTCCAAACAATGTGGAGTAAAGAATATCTCATTGAAGGCATTCCTTTAATTTTATTAAATGCACTAATGACATAATCTAGTGATCCATGCAAACTGTCACTATTATTTTTGAGAATGAATGATGTCGATGAATGACACAATGCACTGAAAATTTATTTGTTACGGGTTGCTTTAAGTATGCCGGAAATTCTAGGGTATTGCCTTAACTTCAAAAAATCTTTTTAATTCAGAAAAAAATTCACATTTCGTATCTGTTTTCAAACATTTAGCCGTACTTAAAATATTCAACGACACTGTTTTGTCGGCATTGTTTCTTTGACTTACTCAGTGCTGGATTTACCAATTTTCTAATCAAGCTATAGCTCAGGGCCCTGCCATTTTGGGGGCCCCCTGAATTTTTAGCGCATTTTCGAGAAGTTGAATGCGCTATTGCACCCGTTTTGTCCGTCCGTCCGTCTGTCATCACCCTAGATCTCAGCATCCATAAGTCCTAGACCCATGATGTATATATGTTTTTTGTATGTCCTGACCTGCCATTTGTGCATCAACACTCAGTTACTCGATCCGTTAAAAAACCCCGTTAAAACTACCAAAAAACATTGCGAATCGAGAGATAACACTGGCGCAGGCAACGGCCGCCATTGCCGGAAGTCGAATAGCGTGCAAAAAGTATTAGTTGTTGTTTTTTTTGTTGACGTCATTAGAATATGTGTAAAAGTTTAGAGAGTTTACGTCATCATTTGTGGTGACTTCAATCAAGATCTTAGCGGCTCAGGGGCAGAAATTGAAAACTTTTTCGAAACAAGCTTCAACATTCAACTACTTTCAACAAGATTGGCAACCACGATCTATAAAACAACAATTGACGGAGTATTTGGGCGATTAGCTGATTACAATTAAGAATGTTTCATTTATGAGTCCTATTTCAGTGACCACAAACCACTTGTAGTTAGATTAAAGAGAAAATTAAAAAAATTTAAATGTAAAGAAATGACTTTTAAATAAATTTTTTTCAGGTATATTCATTACACAAGAAAATTCATAAATATATGTCTAAAATCTAAACACAATTACTGATAACTACATAATGCTGATATCTAACATAAGTACTGATACATAATACGAAAATGCGCTAACACGTCCTGAGTCCAAAAAGGGACCAGGCTTAACATGATTTTTTCCATATCATTGACATAGAATATCTGGACTTCAAAAGGACCCCCATATCTCAAATAGCCTAAGGCCCCATATCTCAAATAGCCTAAGGCCCCATATTTCAAATAGCCCAAATCCGGCCCAGAGCTCACCCATTGTCTTATGTGTTGTAACAAACCACTGTTAATAATTATTAACGTTATAAATGGAATGCTACAGTAAAGCACTATTGAAAATAATATTTGATGATAGGATACAATTTAGATAAATATAACTTCCAGACACATCGATAAATGTCCCAACCTTGCAAACCTCGTAGATTCAAGTTAAAACTTGTATATATCTGACCTACTTCTTGGATTTTCGCATTTCTTACGCATCAAGCTGGACCTTTCAATAAACCAAGTATTTTGATTGGTTATAGCTGTGGAAATTACCTCAGTTCTACTAACTTTTCTACGTATAACAAAATTGTATTTCATGACTTGATAGCACCTATAAACGCATTTAATTAGTTGAAAAAATACTATTTCATTTATTAATAGTTATGTTAATGTTCATAAAAATAAAAATTAATCAAAGTTTCATTATTTTATATGAAACCTTGCGTGGACCCCCTTATGGTGTTCAGGGACCCCCAAATCAATTTTAAATTTCCACGGACCCCCTGAAAGATGCCGCGGACCCCTGGGGATCCGTACGGACCACTTTAGGAACCACTGCTATAGGGTGTAGCCTAAGCAATCATCACAAGAATTGAATTCAATATAAATGAGTTTATTTACATAATTAATATATGTCCATGGCAGATTGCAACAGCTATCAATATCCACAATATCGTCTCACTCTCTATTCTGTTCTATTTCATTAGTTACCGTTCAGCCCACAGTCGATCAAAACATGACCGTCCTGATCCACGAACAATTGTTCACGCTCCCATTCGTCCTTCTGCCTGTTTATTTCAAGTTGTCTGTCCTCTCGTTCTAACTCTCGCATTATCTCTCAATACACAATCCCACGTGATCCCAGTTCACAACTGTTCACGTGAACTGTCTTCAAGCCTTGTTTATCCATTCTCCCTACATTTACACTCAGTCATCCTCACACCAAAACATCTGACCGTGACACCCCCCTCCTCACGAACGACCTCAGCAAGAATGTGCAAGTTTATACAATCAATACGGTTTTGATGTTTTGGTGTGTACTAATCTCACTACCAGCCATACACGCAGCATATTAATAATATATAGTCCTTGCAAAAATAATCACAATTACATGTGAAATATTTGCAATACAACACCTCACTGAAAAAATGGGTACATCCCGAAAACCTTAAATCTCGTAACTAAATAATAAATAATTAATATATCTACAATGAGAAAAACCAACAGGTTTTCTTACTGTTTGTTTGACTACAAGACCACAATACCTCATTCTAGAGGGCAGCAAAGCTTATTACTAATCAAAATACATGCTTTATATATTAAATGAAAAAATAAAAGGTGGACATTTTAAGTTTAAACATGTATGTTATCATCAATATCAATCACATTTTTAATCACACACATATATACAACCCAAAAGAAAACTTTTAGCGCTTAAAGCCCTTGTTCTCATCCAATAATTACTGTCGAATTTATAATTGATGTCCACATAGTGGAAGGAACATGCTATGGACCAGTGATTTCTCTCTTATGAATTTTTACAGTCCCCATTGTGGGACTTGTTATGTATATTTTCTGCCGCCATAGTGGGACCTCTTATGTATTTTTACTGTCCCCATAATGGGACATGTTATGTATATTTTCTGTCTCCATACTGCGACCTCATATGTATCTTTACAGTCCCCTTACTGTGACCTGTTATGTATCTTTACTATCGCCATAGTGGTAGCCGTTATAATCCTTTTCATACTTGGTTACTGAAAATCCTAAATGTGGAAGAAATTCAGAAGTCCCGAACCCTGCGCTCTTCATGGGGCTTCCCGGAAAATCCCCTCAGCTCTATAGCCCCCTAAGGGACGTAAAAGCTGAGAAGCCCCCCCCCCCCGGAGCGATCGCTTCTAGGGACGGCCACTAGGTCGAAAACACCTCCCACTAAGTTGACATCCCGAGGGAGGGGTGGAATTTTCCCTACTTCGACTCGCTATCACTTCGGCGCCACCCTGGCGAAGCTTACGAGTCTCAATAGTTAGGACCGCCACACTGCGGGGATCATCACTGCCCAACCTAGGGTTTAACCCCCACTGGAAGGTTTCCTCAGAGCTGGCGCCCAAAAAGCGTTTCCTAGCAGTACCTTTTGCTTATCCGTGCTGGCGCTCCTGGCCCTAAACCGGCTCCGCTCAGTGGCGTTGATAGTTAATTGAGGGTGACGAAACGATCGCTTCGGAGTAATCCGACCCTCAACGGATACTTGGTTACTAATTATGGGCTTCACAATCATAAACACAATACTGAACAAATTCTCGAAGCATCTCAATAATCATTAAAAAAACAAATTACAAAAACTATTTGTGTAAGAAGACAATAAATTTAAGCTTTATTTATGAATTAATACAAATAATAGTAAACGTTTCGGCTCAGTACAATAACATAAATAATTACTTACATATATCTTACAACATATTAGAGACTATGTGATCCTTCAACTTCCTCCTTTTTCCTATACTCTGTGTCCTTGTTTGTTTTTGTTTTTCTTTTCTTTTCATTTGTATCACATAAAAGTTAAGGTCGTAACTGTAATTGTAAAACTACCATTCTGTTTATTTATCACCCTACTTGCTGGGTTGTCACAGTAAGATGCCAAATGAAATTATCTCACTAACGAACAAACAAAATAAGAATCTAACATCTAGTAACAAAATAAAAAGTGAAATTTTCTTTAAAATAGTTATTGATCTTCTAAGAACATTAAAATAGATTATTAATATATTTTTTTAAATACCTCCATTCAGTAAATTTATTTTAGCAAGGCTAAAAATTATGGCAAGCAGGGTGTTTGCTAAACAAAATGCATGTATTTGTCCAGATTAAAGAGCCGAAAAAATGCCTTAAAATTAATAAGGTTTACAAATTAGCTCTGTAATTGCAAAACGAAGTGATTATTCGCACTGTTTTGCCCGTACGTATAATTTATAAAATTATTTACACGGGTCGTCGCGCATGCGTACTCCCAGCGGCTGATCACATTTTTTTGAAAAAAATTGCCGATTTCACTCGATTTAGGCTAAATTGTGCAGTTATATTTTAATAGTAATAATATTTATATATTTATAGTACTAATACTAGTTACAATTTAATGATTACCGAAATTTGAAAGTAGTGCTGCCGTAAAAGTTGATTGATGTCTAATCAATGATAATTGGATATAACTTTAAATAATCGCAAGTTCTCATAAGCTTCACTAGACTAATGGTTAGTCAGCTAAAGAGAATGACATTATCGGTTAGCGTATCGAATCCTGATAAAGATTTTTGTTTCCTTTTCTGTTGTTGTTGTTTTTTTTTTTTTTTGCTTTTTGTTTTACAACCACAGTGACGATGCTTGCAAACACTCAAGCAGGCTTTTTTTCAGGGACAATTTTTATATACCCCCACCCTTGCCTTTTTTATCTATACTAAAAATCACCAATTTTCCTATTTCCCGTTTAGGTAGAAGCATGAAAATTCGGACATTGTTTGCGTACATGTTTCCTACAATAATTTGACCTTAAAAATGTTAAATTTCCCACTCATGGGGGCCGGAGCCCAAAAATATACCCCCACCCATGCCTTTTTGATCTATACTGAAAATCACCAATTTTCCTATTTCCCGTTTAGGAAGAAGCATGAAAATTCGAACATTTTTTGCGTACATGTTTCCTACAATAATTTGACCTAAAAAAAAGTTAAATTTCCCACTCATGGGGGCCGGAGCCCAATTTTTTTTTCTTACATGAGCTATATAAAAATTGAAAATCACTAATTGTCCTTTTTCTCTAATAGGTAGAAGCCTGAAACTGTGGAGTTTTTTTTGAGTACACGCACCCGACGTAAATTTGCTAAAAATAATGTTAAAACCCCCACTCGTGATGGGCCGGGGGCCCATATATAGTTTTTCTTATATTAAAAACCGACTCATCACTAATTCTCCTATTTTCCATGTATGCAAGAGCATGAAACTTTGGGAAATTGTTAATTACCCTCTCACGACAAAAGTGGTTGTGGAAGAATTCTGAAATACACACTCGTGAGGGCCAGGGTTAAAAAAAACTTTTTTTCATATGAAATTTATAAAAATTGAAAATCTATAATTCTATTATTTCCCGTGTAGGTAGACAAGGAAAAATAATTTTATAAATTTTAAAAATTTCCACTCATGGATGTCCAGGGGCCCAAAGCCTTTTTTCACCTAAAATGGGCTATATGAAACTGAATCAACGCTAATTCTCTAAGTTTCCGTGTAGGTAGATGCTTGAAACTTTGGGAAGTTTTTGAGTACCCCCTCTTCCCGTGATGGTAAGATTAAATCACCTCTCACTACGGTGACGTTTGTCGAAATATAGGTTTTTTAAATATGAGTTATATAAAAAGACGCATCTTTAAATCACCAAGTTCTTGTGTACGTAAGAGCCTGAACGGTTGAAGTTAATTTATTTAGTATATCCATCTTGATTCAGATTAAAATCAATAGGTGTTTTGAATTGGTGTTACGCGGTTTCTCAACGCTAACTGAAATCTTAATTTCCGCCGCAAAGCGCGGGTAAAATGCTAGTATTAAATATAAGGCTGCGTAAAAATCTAATTTTTATTTAAGAAAATATTTATATTGTTTTTGTTCAATTTATTAATAATTTATATCTTTTGTAACTAGCATACTTTTCCCCATGTATTATTATTATTTATTTCAATGTTGTCAGGGGTATGAGAATCACTGTTTGTGAAAGTTACATTTTGCCTGGTCACAAGCTCATGTTGTGATGTTTGTGAATGAGATTCACGTGGGAGCGTTGATCAGTCCGAGCAAAGGTCAGTCCACGAGTCCAGGCCCACGGGTATAAAACTCGGGTGTATCTCGATGAGTGGGGGATATGTGGCAGAGATAAGTGACGGAGACAAGGAGGCCGGATGAAAAGGCGAGACAAGGTCGCCGGGTGACAGTGAACACAAGGACACCCGAGCTTTTAGGGTTGCCGTGTTGGTCTGATGGACTGTACGGCGGGGCCTATGTTGTAACTAAGATACACGGATATATGGTAGCGCTTGAGACAGTTGTATATAAGTGACATGTGGAGACTCATGTAAATAAAGATTGCTGTAAAAAGGACTAGGGTTGAATTACTGTACAACAGTTGTTGGTGTGTGAGCCATGGACCAGAACCCTAGACATTGATACCTGACATGGGGGCCGTCATACACATCAGCATACTAGTGTAGATCATCGCAAGTGGTCTGATAACGTGTCCTTCTCTGCAAGTCGCCAAAGAACCTGACATCGAGAGCCAGATCATCGCTAAACAGTGCAAGGTGTCGGATACACACCGTATCCGTCTTGCAAGTCGCCAAAGAACCTGACATCGAGAGCCAGATCATCGCTGAACAGTGCAAGATGTCGGATACACACCGTATCCGTCTGGCAAGTCGCCAGATATTCCGTCAGTGAGACCAGAACACCCCAGGATATGCAAGAGCAGACCAGAACCAAAAAGAACTGTGCCTGTTTCGAGTGCCCAGTAAATACTATTGAGATCTACTGATACCAGATGAACTTTGTGAATTGAACAATTTATTTTTCTCTTTGGATAAATATTTGCAGGTGTTTTCTTAAAACTGTAAGTAACAAAATTAACTAATTAGAAACGTATGGTAACATATTGTAAAGCATTGTTATATTGAATATAGAAATTTTTTTCTTTTTGTGAAGCTAGACTTAAAGTAAAAAAAAAATGGAAGATATGATTACAATAATGGCGCAACTTAGAGAGATGGGGGGAATACTTACAGTTAGAGGGAGAAAAGCTAAATAAGTTCGTGTTAGAGGAGTGGGGAAGACTGATAGAACAGGAACGCGAAGAAAGGGAAAGGTAGGAAAGGCAGGCCATTAGAAAGTATGAGTTAGAAATGTGGAGAATGGGTAAAGAAAAGGAAGAAATAAACTATGAGTTGGGTCTGAGGTTGATAACGAAAGATCATGGGGCTTTGATCTTGGGCGAGGCCCAAGTGGAAAAAGAGGTACTAATTGAAAATCGACAGGTTGACCATGGGCAGAGTGAGAGGCAAACTGTAGACCAGTTGGTCATGATAGATGGGAGGACAGAGCAGGGAGGAGATACACAGGGGTAGAGAGTTACGGTGGTGATAGTGGATGAGTGTGGTGAGGGGAAGGCTGCAAGGTGTTCTGCAGAGATGGTGGAAATGAGCAATGACAGTGATGAAAATCGACAGGTGGACCATGGGCAGAGTGAGAGGCAAACTGTAGACCAGTTGGTCATGATAGATGAGGGGACAGAGCAGGGAGGAGATACACAGGAGGAGAGAGTTACGGTGGTGATAGTGGATGAGTGTGGTGAGGGGAAGGCTGCAAGGTGTTCGGCAGACATGGTGAAAATGAACACCGACAGTGATGAAAATAAAAGTAATGGTAACCGCTGCAGGGGGTTCACACGGGATTGTGACATGAGCTCAGGGAAAATTTGGGTCGAGTCGATAGAGACAGACAATGTTTGTGAGGGCGGGGCAGGCTATTCTCGTGGCCAAGACTGCCTCACGAAAAAGTGCAGGGGGATTGACTGTGTGGGGACGGGTCGGACCAGAAATAAATGGACCATGGGTGGCCAGACCGTGACCGACGGGAACACGGATAGGCGTCACAGCCAGTTTGGATTTGGATTGAGGTGCGGAGACCGTGAATCAGATGGCCTGCGTGCTTGGGCGTCGGGGCTAATGATTTGGACGATAGTTGGGGTCGTCATGAAAGCATTTATAGGTGGGAGCGAGGATGAGTGGCTCGCCACAGGCATGAGCGGAGAAAAGGGCGAACTTGACAAAAGTTGGGGTGTTGGTGGAGTTGCCACGTCGAGAGTCCCGCCTGGGCTCGCGTGGAAAGCGAGCGGTCATGTTGTGGATAGCCAGGGGCGTTTATTCTTGGGAATGGCGTACAACGAAATATGCCACCATCGAATGCAATAGCTAGCATTTATTTTTCTTCCTTGTTGCTAGCGGGTTGATGGCTATGATTTTTAGGATATAATGTTTGGGAGGCTGGAGACCTCAGGACATTTTTAAAATTATATAGATGTTTTTCCATGAGATTCATGATTTTGATGAAATGTGGTTTTTGAGGACTTTTTGTTTACTATTTATGACGTATATGATGAGATTATGTTAACATTATACGGGTAATTGTCATGAATTGTTAAGATAAGAGGTTTGAGAATTTGTTACTGATTTGAATTTTTTGATGATTATGATATTGTGATGATGTTTAAGATGAATTATATAGTTGGGTATGGATGGATCGAAGATCCTCCATAACACACGCGTCCCACGCACCATGGGGACATTAAATTTACAGGTGGAGTCCCTCTATGGGGACTATAAAGATTCATAGGGGAGCAAGGACTGCTCCGTAACAGGTCCCTATGGGGACTATAGAGATTCATTGGAGGATGATTATACAAGAGCATGAAGTGCTCCAGTAGAAAGGTCCCATGTAGCGGACAAGCACTTAAGTTGTTGTTTTTTTTACTTCTTTGGTTTGCTATTTCCATGAGATTCATGATTTTGATGAAATGTGGTTTTTGAGGACTTTTTGTTTACTATTTATGACGTATATGATGAGATTATGTTTACCATTATACGGTTAATTGCCATTAATTGTGAGATAAGAGTTTGAGAATTTGTTAACTAATTGAGTTTGTGCACGATTATGATATTGTGATGATGTTTAATATGACTTATATATCTGTTTAGGGATGGATATGAAATATCCTCCATAACACACGCGTCCCACGCACCATGGGGACATTAAAAATACATGTGGAGTCCCTCTATGGGGACTATAAAGATTCATAGGGGAGCAATGACTGCTCCGTAACAGGTCCCCCTATGGGGACTATAGAGATTCAAGGAGGATGATTATTCAGGAGCATGAAGTGCTCCAGTAGGAAGGTCCCATGTGGTGGACAAACATAGAAGTTTTTTTTTGGTTGCTTCTTGTTCTGAATTTGTAAAAATATTTCTTTTTGTTTTTTGTTTTTCCGTGAGATCGTATATATATATATATATAAGTATATTGTATGTATTATATTAATGTAATGTATTATATTATTGTATTAATGAGGATAGTTCTCATGAGGAGTTTGCCATGAGATTATTATGAATATTTAATTAGAATTATGATTATGAACATTGCACTCTTCCTATGAATTCGCTATGAGAATTTTGTTAATGAAGTATAATGTATTATGATGAGCAGTGATTCCATACCCTGACTATTTTTTGATGTTGTTGTAAATAAATGATTCTACTGGGGAGTAGAATCTAAGGGAAGAGGGGGGACATGTTATGGATATGAGAATCACTGTTTGTGAAAGTTATATTTTGCCTGGTCACAAGCTCCTGTTGTGATGTTTGTGAACGTGGGAGCGTTGATCAGTCCGTGCAAGGTCAGTCCACGAGTCCAGGCCCACTGGTATAAAACTCGGGTGTATCTCGATGAGTGGGGGATATGTGGCAGAGATAAGTGACGGAGACAAGGAGGCCGGATGACAAGGGGAGACAAGGTCGCCGGGTGACATTGAACACAGGGATACCCGAGCTTTTAGGGTTGCCGTGTTGGTCTGATGGACTGTACGGCGGGGCCTATGTTGTAACTAAGATACACGGAGATATGGTAGCGCTTGAGACAGTTGTATATAGGTGGCATGTGGAGACTCATGTAAATAAAGATTGCTGTAACAAGGACTTGAGTTGAATTATTGTACGCCAGTTGTTGATGTGAGAGCCTCGGACCTGAACCCTTAGGCAACGATACCTGACAAATGTGCATACATAAACATAAAGGTTTTTCTAACATTTCTTGCATAGCAAAGCAAATTTTCGTTTTATTCCACAAACTTTGGGAGCCATAGAATTAGCGCAACTTCACAAATTTTGCAAAATAATGAATTGGAACTTAGCGTTATCTATATGTGGCTTACAAGATATAATAAATAGAAAGTAATAGATTTAACGATGAATTTTCCCTCGATTAATCGAAACAAAATTTTAACAATTAGAACCTGCCCTAATTAAAAATGATGTTAATATAATAATGTTCCAATATTTTGAATTATTGCATCAGAGCTGAATTACTGTTTCTTTAAGATGAAACACATACTGTATTTTTTAAATTATATATTGATTTGTTAACAACAAGATAAATAAATTCTAAAATTATATTTAGGTATAGTGGAGAGGAAATGGATGGTGTTCTTTTTTCAAAGTGGTTGTTCTTTGGCGGAATAGAATGTGGTTGAAACCTGCCATCTGTGAATCATGTACTGTTACTTGGGCAAAAGAAATTCTTTATACCCTGGTAAGTATATAATGTAATTTAATAACAATACTTTTGATCTCTAATATATGGTAAATTATTAACACAATACATTTGCAGGGTCCTAATATAATCGTGAGGGTATAATTTCCCTTTATAGTCAGTGAGTAAATTAAGGGGTCACTAATAATCTAAGTGAGAACAGCAATGAAAGAATAAAACATAGATCTAACTTAAATTACTAAAACAATGTGTACATTTCAACATATTTTTAAATTAGTAGCAACATTTCCTTTTTTAGTATATAGTTTTAATTAATTTTTTTGTTGTTAAAGATATTTAACAATATGCAATTTGCTTTTCAGAAAGAAAATACTATATCCAACAGCACTGGCTTTCATTTAGATGATGACAGCATGTTTGAATCCTATCTAATAACAAGCCACTCTACTAAGTTATTGGAGCAAGAGATTTAAAAAAATTAATTAAATTTTGATAAATATATGTAATATTCATTTAGTCCCTCTTTCTGTTATTACATATCTAAGAGACTTTAATATTTTAGCTACAATACTACCACAAGACTGGTAAAATAAATAAACTATTTTTAAATCATAAAACATCACCAGATCATTTTAGTAGATACCATGACTAGAAACCATCTTAAATTTATATAAATTAATGTTAAATATAATTTTAACTATTAAAAAAAATCCTACTGCAGGATTAAAAGATTTTTAAAAAAATTACATACAGCTCTATTGCCTCATTAATTATTTAAATATTTTTCACTTTAAATTATATAATATTACTTATTCTTGTTGTTACAGTCACGTAAAACAACATCCCCGTGTATCGTATGAGCTCTTGGTAAGAAAGGGATGTGCGATGGAAAACGAGAGTTGGATTAATGTAGCGGTTGATAAAAGGCACATTGCGTTGAATTTATTTGTACGGAGGAATAAAATGGTGATTAAATAATGAATTGTGGTAGATACCACATAAC
This sequence comes from Radix auricularia, assembly GCA_002072015.1. Lineage (NCBI taxonomy): Eukaryota > Metazoa > Mollusca > Gastropoda > Lymnaeidae > Radix > Radix auricularia. Next base: position 376,234 of record MUZC01000551.1, on the reverse strand, counting down.
GTAATATTGACAATTGGCTGATAGATCGTGTTGTAGAAGTGGATAAGAAGGTTGCTTGCAATCGATATAAAGAACAAAACTAGTTCAATAACTCAAATTAATAAATAGATTTTTTAAAAATTATAAAATTGCCTTCAAAAATTGAACGCATGTAAACTTAATAGGGCTGTTAAGGACTAATTTAAATTTAATTGTTAGCTTTTCAAAAATTAACGAGTAAATAATCGTTAATATCGATTAAAACAAAAAATTAAAAATTATTTTGTCATAAGTAACACTTATTAAAGTTTCTTGATCAAAATCTAAATAACACTGGAATGTTTTCGTTATATGTCATCTTTTAACTAACTACGCAAAACGACAAGTGTGTTGACATTATTTGGCTCAAGTGATGAATTGGTCTAATTAATAATATAACTAGCAGAGCTGAACAATCATTCAAATTGAGCTGAGGTAACTGGTATGCACAAAAATGGCCTTGGCAAAGAAATGACATTATCGGATATCGTTGTTTATTAAGTTTCCAAATCTATAGAGGGTTTAAGGATTCAGGAAGTTCCAATTCCGTTTAGCAAGGTAATAATTCATCAGAATAGCTGCGGTCATTTCTGTATCTGAGTCATACTCCATTACTTCATTAGGTTAATACGCTTTTCATTTGGCTTGATAAGTAGGCGAAGTTATACAACTATTTTTGGCAAACTTTATTAACATTTGAATAGGGCTGGTAAAGATTGATTTAAATTTAATAGTTAACCTTTGAAAAATTAACGATTAATTTCATGAATTAATCGTTAATTTCGATTAAAACCAAACATCTCAATGGAAGTCACAAAAACAGGTAGTTGACATTTTTTATTTAGTAATTTCCACTGTTTCATAGACATAAACAAATAATATTTTAAACTAAATTTTATTTCATTGAATCCACGTCTCAATAAATTAATAAATTATAATAATACGCGGGAGAAGTTAGTATATTAAAAATATTTAAATTATTATTAATTATTAATAACTAGAGGTTGTAGGGCGCGCAAACGGCGCCCAATTTTTTCAAAAATCCCAAGTGACTTATCCTTGTCCTTGTTTGATAAATACGAAATTTTAAACTTCCTGAAATATACACAAAGTATCTTATAATTATAAATCGTGAAATGTGATTTTTACATCTTTCCCCTTTCCAATATTAAAATTTTAGCTAAAACAATGACGTCATACAAATATTTTTTGCGAGAAACACACGCATTTTTAACTGCTATGAACGGTTTTGTATGAAATCCTACATGTGGAAGAAAGTCAGCAGTCCCGAGCCTGCGCTCTTCATATGGCTTCCCGGAAAATCCCCTCAGCTCTCTGGCCTCCTAAGGGACGTAAAAGCTGAGAAGCCTCCCCGGATCGGTCGCTTCTAGAATCTGTCACCTGGGCGTCCAGGACACCAAGTCGAAAACAACTCCCACTAAGTTGATCTCCCAAGGAATGGGTGGAATTTTCGCTACTTCGACTCGCTATCACTTTGGCGTCATCCTGGCAAAGCTTACGAGTCTCAATGGCTTGGACCGTGCAAATAGATCTATAAGCTAAGAACACGACGTCATATATTTTATACGGCGAGAAACTCCACACGCTTTTTTAATTGCTATAGACTTGTTCTATGTTCCTCATCGATACAGATTCTGTGATCTGGGCGATTATATTGTTTATTAATCATTTTTTAATAAATGGGGAACATTTTTTTAAAATTTTAATCAAGTTTTTATCGATTAAATTATCTTAATTGATATTTAACCGATACAAATATTCAAGTTAATTGAGAAATTAATCGTTAATTTCCGTAGACCTAATTTACGTGTAATTATTAGGAAATGTATTATGTATAGGCCGTTATGTTTTAATTTTATATATATATAT
>MUZC01000551.1:333301-353612 GCA_002072015.1 Radix auricularia | reverse complement strand
CCCCACGTCACGCATCGTCACAAAAGTGAGACCCCCCTCCCCCCTAGGTGCGTGACGTCATTTATGGACGGCCCCTAAGACAGAGGAGGCATAAATTAAAATGAGAAAATTTAATGGTTTTCTTTATTATTGAAGCAAATTTCTCAATTTTATGTAATAGCCCGGAGGTGAATTGATTTCCTACCCATCAATAATTTTTTTTTTTAATTTAAATTTATTTTTTAGTTTAAGAAATGTTATTGCCGTTAAAATTCAAATTCATAAAGAAAATAATACATTGGAAAGTAAAATAATAATTTCATATTCGTGATATGAGATTATCTATTCGTGCATGGTGATGTTATCAAAATAAATTCCAGTAATTTCTTTTCTGAATTCTTTAAACATAATTTCATTTTAACAATCGATTGGTGTGCGTACGTAAACATTTGACTAAATAAATGAAAGAAAGTTTATTCCTTACAAATTATTTGATATATATATAAAGTTGATTACGCCTTTATTAATATGTAGAAAAGGTTGCGTGGTTATAAGTAGTTTTATTTTTTACTTGTACGTGTAGTTAAATAAATAGTCTAACAAATTATTCCTTTGGTATATAAAATGACTGTTTGAAATATTTAAATACAAGTAGCCAACTTTCAGTGAATTATTAGATTTTAAATTATTCGATATCAAACATATAGGACAAACCTCTATGGAGCTCTTACAGGGATTACTGCACTATTTAAATGTATACCGCCTAACAAGAAACTGCCTTGGCCGTAGAGTTAAAAAACACTGTATAATCAGGTAATGGGCTCAACAAGTCAGTGGCGTTGTCCCAGATATGGTTTCCTTGCATGCTGCTTCTTTAATTGGGTCGCTCCAACCCCCTTCCCCAGCCCCACCCCCAATTCAACAGACGATTTTTGGTGTCTACTGAAATTGTAGGACCTATAAGCGAGTTGGAGACAGAATTTCTCTCCGTCTGAACACCTGACTTTTGTGCAAATTTACCGTTTATAGTAACAACACAACCCACGCCTTCAAAGACACAATACTTAATTTTTTTAATGCTTGATACCAACTCCTTTGTTACGCCCCTGAGGGGTGTAAAACGAAGTGGTCTACACCCCCACCCCCATATCTCTCTGTATCTACACCACTTCCATAAATAGAATTAAAGTAAACACGTGTGAATAATACAAATTTAATTATTCGTTATTCTATTGTTCTTGAGTAAACTCTTTGTACTATATTAAAAGTGTGTTTTGAGGGGGGCGGTGGATTTATTTTGGGGGGGGGGGACATTATTTGTATCCATATACATGTTTGTATATATGAATGTGTTTGTATATATACGTATTTTTATGTATGTATTGTGTGTAAATATGTTTATGTTTGTACGTATGAATGTATATATTTATATGTATATAAGTATGTATGCATCTATGCATTGATGCATGGATGAATGTATGCATATATGCGTTAGTTAGTTATTTCCTCTCGGGCCGAAGACGGCACATAGAGCAGAGGTCGTGGATTTCCATTTGCGACGATCCGTTGCTAATTGTATCAAGTCCTGGTTATTTCTTAGACCCATGGTTGAGCTTTCTCTTATGTTGTGTAGAACAATCATATATATATATGCGTGCATGCATGTATCTATGTATGTGTGTATGTATGTTAAATATTTCTTTTTATTATATTTGAAAGATACACTTTGAAATACTAGCTATTGTGATGAAAGTATTGCTGATAGTAGTTAGGGCTGTGTTGTTATAATCAGTTGTGATTTTTGTTTGTGGTCATAGAAATAATCTGACACATTATATTGTGGCACGTATAAATCAGTGTTGAAAACTAATTTAATTTAAAAACCAGAAGCCAATGTTTAGTAAATTATTGGATTTCTAAAATTGATAGTTTGATAGTGAAAAAACGTCTCGGTAAAGTTATTGAAGGAATAACTTGTATATATATATTTTTTTATATTAGTGAAGCTGTCTCCCCAGAAGCGTCAATACGTTTTGCGTAACCCACTGCTATAAGCCCAAGGTGTCACTCCATCACGACTAAACCAAAATTTACTCCTCCAATTCTTCCAGTGCCACATAACAGGAATGTCACCCCTTGTTATAGTATGACCCAGTACGGTCGGCACCACCCCTCTATTTAAGCCTCGCCCCTGCTTCTCTAAACACACTTTTTCACAGAGTTTTTAAAAAAAACACTGCATAATCACGTTATACGTTAAACAGGTCAGTTGCTTAGCCTGATTTTTGCCCCCCCCCCGTGCCTTTACTTAATTGGGTCACTCCCACCCCCTTTCCCCCGACTTCAACAAAGGATGTCTGAGAGCCTGGCGTTTGTGTGACTTGGCCGTTTATAACAACAAAAACTCATGGCTTCAAAGACTTAATCCTTGCTTTATGAAACAAAACAATGGCCCTTATACACCAAAAAAATATATGTGCGTCAATGTGTACAGTGGAAAAAAATCAAGTAATTAAGCAATTTTTCAAATTATATTACGCCCTTGAAAAGTGTCAAACAGTATGATCATCAACCCCTCATATGTCTGTATATCTACGCCACTACCATAAATAGTATTATAATAAACAATTATGAATATTACAGCAATAAAAAAGTAAGTATTCCATATTCTTTTGTTTTTCAATGAAATTTTTGTTAATTATCGAAAGTGTGATGGGGGCGGATTTATTTTGGGGGAGACATTATTTTACAGGGTAGGGGAGGATTTATTTTAATTGGGAGTAAAATATTTTCTCCGGGGGAGAACTTGTTTTAAAATGGAATCTCCGGGGGGAGACTCTGTATGGGGGAGGATTTATTTTGCAACACCGGCCCTGCTGCTGGTCTAACACCATTATATAGTGGTAGCGAATGCCAATGTTTGAGGGCAAAAAAAGAGAAAGACAATTTTTCAAATGTTTCATTGCGTGTCTTCGGAACATAAAGTATGCGTGTGTCTGCAGAAGAGCGTAGATGACGATAATTGGAGTATATTGACAGAAAGAAATTCAGAAAATATAAAAACCACATGACTCATAAAAGAAGTTGTTGCAGGTACGAACAGTATAAAATCAATGCATGCTTCAACAGGGAGCCAATGAAGTCAATAAAGTAGCGAGTCGTTTTTTTTTTAAATTACCGTAAGAACCAGCTTAGCAGCTGAATTATGCAATTTTTGCGGTTATCAGATATTATGTTAAAGCTTTTTGTAGCCCATAAACATTGTAACAATTGTGTACAATAAAAAGGGAGAATTGCGAAGTCTTTACAATGTTGCGCCAAGGCATTCCACATGCAGGCAATAAAACTATCAATTAAATTAGTAAATCCTTTACTTACTCCCTTAAACGCAATCTTAGAATCCATAACGTTTTGCTCTAAAGTCATAAACTGCATTGAGTTAACCAACTAATTTATTTTAGCTATCTTCATTAAAAAATGCGCCTCTCAGTGGCATGCATAGTTTTCCGTTAATATTTTAAAATAAAAACCTTTTCGAAATTTATCAATAATGTATTTGCTGTCTGTGTGACCCTATAAATAACACGACTTCTTTCTGATTTTTTTTATTTTAACTAAATATTTTGAATGTAAGTTGAATATAAATATTTGAACCTATATCTTAATGCGAAAAATCTATTATTTTTATTTTTGGAGAAACGAGTTTCTCAGAGATATCCCGGATTTGTTAGGCATATGATGATAAAATCTTACATTGAAATAACGTTGTTTTTTAGCAGCCACTTACAAAAGCAAATAGAAAAATCTAAATTAATTAACTTTTTATTCTCAGCATACTATAAATAAAATATTTGAAATAGGAAACAACAACAGCAGCACCGACAACGACGAAGTGATCTCTGAATTTATCTGTGACAAACGCAGTACAAAGGTGTCGCGGTTTATTCGAAGGTCTTATTGAAAAATAAATTATTGTTTATCAAGATATTACGACGTTCAGTTGAGACAGGAAGACTCTCATGACCCCACAGCCCATCAGGCTATGGCGGATTAAGGGGGGGGGCTGAACGGGCTAAAGCTACGGGCCCCCGACGGTTTAGGGGCCCCCAAACTTTTGATATTTTATAATAAAAGTGTACAAATGTTTGCACGAACCCTTGGAAATATAATAAATAAAATAAATTAATAAATATTATCTCTTCAACTGGATATAGTTGCCTCCCTTAGAGAACATAGTTTAAAACGTTGTTTATATTTTTAAAATTTCTCCGTTGTGACGAGCTCTGCTTGCCGTGTGGAGACAGTAATGGCTTGTGATGCCAGCGGTACCGGGTTCGATTCCCAGCAGTGGAATTAAAAGTTTTTGTTTTCACACTGAATTGTAACATAACGGCGAACAGATAGTTCTTTGTGTTCGTTTTTTTTTTCATTATTAATATTTAGTTACAGTCTTATATTAGCTGTTAACAATCATTTTAAGGGACGCTGGCTGGATAGGGCCCCCTTTTGATTGCAGCCCGGGGCCCCGTGCAGTCTTAATCCACCCCTGCCATCAGGCTATTATAGCCGTCTATGGGGTAGTAAGAAAAACGAAGTTCCGTGTCTCTGTCTCCCCTCTTCCCTCAATTGTTAGTGCCGAGTTCTGTAGGAATTATCATTTAAATTCACCAATTGTTTCCCGGAATTCAATATGGAAATCTTTTCAGCCGAGTGAACTCCGACAATAACAAACAAAATATATTNATAACAATGAAACGGCGAGATAAGAACGGGGGCAGGGCGGGTGTGTATCCCTTGTATGTGACGTGTGGTGTTGGTCAAGATCAATCTAAAAATAGGTGAGATTGAAATTACAATAATAATAGTATGGCTAGATGTAGTGCGTGGATTGCTGTTACAAATATGCACTCTGAAGGCAATTAATTTGGAATTGAGGCAGAAATTTAAGAGGACCGAGAGAGTATGTAGACTATAGACGTATATAGCAATACAAGCAAAGCATCGAAAAGAATTTCGATGGAATTTGTTTACTTTCGACCAATTCATAAACAGTTGCCATGGGCATAATACCGTTTCACAATAAACTTTTTCTTTCATGTCTCTAACAATTCCGATTTACATAATCTGTCTCTCTCTCTTCCCTCTCTCTCTCTCTCTCTCTCTCTCTCTCTCTCTCTCTCTCTCTCTCTCTCTCTCTCTCTCTCTCTCTATCCCACTCTCTGTTTCAATCTTAAAATATTCTCACGCTCCTTATGTCCCTTCATAGTTTATCTCTTACTATCTGTTTATTGACCCCTATCTCTTTCATTCTCTGTCTGTCTGTCTGTCTGTCTGTCTGTCTCTCTCTCTCTCTCTCTCTCTCTCTCTCTCGTTTTCCCTCTCTCTTTACTCATCACGCAGAATTCCTAATCACTCTTTTCCTCCCATTGTTCCCATTGCTCTGTTTTCATAGCATCACTTTTCTCCCTATCTTCAACTTCGCCCATTCTCTTCCTCTTTGCCTCTCATGATCGTTCCTCCTCTATCTTCCCTCCATCTCTGACTTGCCCCGTGTCTACCCAGCAATAAGCACTATTGTATTTTATGTTGGTCGGGTCTGCACCTTGGACCATAACGTTTGTCTTTTTATGTTGATGGTGATACAAAAGTCTTGACAAGTCTTAGCAGAGTAATCTATCAAAGATAGGAGTTCCTCCTCAGTGTGTAACTAACGCCTTCAAAAATATGTACCTGATATCGGTTGCATGGCTAATGGATAGTTCTTGGAAAAACTTGATAAATTAAACTTGATGATCTATAAAAAAAAAAGTGTATAGGACATTGAACTCCAAATGCTCATGCCTTCGGGCCAGGGGTCCCAAATGTTTTTGTAAACGGTTGGCACTTTATTCCCCATTACATTTTACACGATTTTTAACAATTGTCGACATATTTCCCAATCATAATCCACATTAAAATATGTAGCGTTTTGAGCTTTCCATCTTGCACCGATTTGATCCGATGGGCCCATGATTTCATTTTTATTTCATTTTTAGCTATATAAATATTATTTTATTAATCCATTGCCTTAAACTTTTGTGAAGTTCGTTAGAGCACTTGCACGAAAGTTTCTGAATTTTTTTTTTTTTTAATTTCCACTCATTGGTTTCTGTGAATTACTTTTCACATGAAATTGTAACTACCCGCGACATGTCACCTGGTGCAGAAATGAATGCAGCTTTCTTGCTTATTGAATAATCTTTGATACAGGAATGTAATATAAGATTTTTATAGCTCTTTAGAAACGAGCCAGTCTCAAATTTCAACACAAACAACGGCCAACAAAGAATTGATTGACAGAAAATGAAAACGTGCGTGTCTTTTCTTCAAACAAGTTCAACTTGTTATCTCTAACAGCTCTTTCTTCAAGGCCTTAACGTTATCGGATTCATTTATGAAGTTACCTGGTCGATTCGTGACTTATTAGATTTATGATGTAACCGAAAAATATTATCGACATCGTTTTTTATTTAAAATCATGATATATATCATATTTCTAAAAGACTCCATAGATCAAATTTTATACCAGAAGACAAACTTCTAAAAAATAAACACAAAATTGACAACATCGAAATTGAAGCGACCCAACCCCATAGCCACTTCCCACCCGGGGACCCAAGTCCACCTATTAAAATCAGAGAAAATTTATGCAACATAGAAAATTAATCAGACTACGCAAATAACAAACTTAAAGAAACTGTAAAAAACATTATCAGTGACCAATATCTACAGAACTCATGGGTAAGAGTCTTCACAGATGGTACTTCAGTAAAAAAACACAAAAAATGGAGGAGCCGGCATCCTCATAGAATGGCCTATAGGAGAACACCCTGAAAAAGCATATGCCATAGAGAGCATCTCAGACAGCATTAGAGCGGAAAGAAAAGCACTAGAGCCTGCTGCAGGAATTCTAACAACCCACCCGCTCTCCAAAAAGAGCCAAATTGTCTTCCTTACTGATGCAAAAAGAGTGTTCCAGTCTCTCCGGGACCCAAACAGCTCGATCAATCAGTCACTCAATATAGAACTACAGAATTTAAGTAAAATAACAAAAGAACTTGTTCTCCAATGGATTCCATGTCATGTGGAACTTGAGGGAAATGACACAGCGGACTCCCTGGCAAAAACTGGAGGCAAACAGGTCCAGACAGACCAACCCTTACACCACGAAAAATTAAAGGCGTTTCTCAAAAGTAATGAAGCAATAAGATGGTCCGAGCTGAAAGTCCACCATCCAGAGCGTGATGCATTCTTTAAACTCCCCAGCCAATCTCAAAATATCATATTCAGGCTAAGGATGGGCCACAACAAACTTAGGCATGAACACAAACTTCGAATTGGAGAAACCGAAATGTGTCCCAGCGGAACAGCTGCAGAGAACGCGGAATATGTGCTGCAAAACTGCCCTCGTACCTCCACACCCGAGCGGCCATTTGGCTTAGGAAGCTACCCTCCACGATAAACTGTATGGTGGACTGAGCCAATTGACAGCCACAGCGCAATACATCACGGATATAGTGCTTGCTTTCTAAATCCTCCTTCATAGAAGATTTTGAGAACACAGAAGAAGAAGAAGATTAGAATTTAGAAAGAATGATCCATTTATAAACTATTTAATATGTACCATATTATTTCTACTCGCATACACGTCTAAGCTGATAAGAGACAGAGCAGATACATGTCTAATGTGATATGTTACAAAGCTGATACAAGTCTAATTAAGATACTAATATTCCATATTTATCGACTTAGACCTTGCGCCAATCGCATTGTATAGTTAATTTAAGGATGCAAATAATTGATGCTCTTCGTATAGCATTGACAATTTCGATTACTATTGTGGAGAACCTGGGTGTTTTCGTGTTTAGTGTCTCTATCAGCTCTCACTCTTTTACTCTAATTCACACAGTACACACTCTTGGTTAATTAGGGAAACATATTGGTATATATGTTAAACTACCCAGTGAAACATACTTTTTACGTGTTTTAACCAACTCGTGAAAGACGCATATTTATTTATACATGTATGGCAGTGTTGTTAGTAAAGGTTTTTTTAAAATTTATTTATTAAATATGAATCTACGTCCACTCGTGTCAATAAGCAAATCAAACCCGTTTGTGTTGTGGGCAGGTCAGAGTCGTAACATTGTGGAGCGACGGGGAAGATATGCACTCAGTGCCAATGTACACGGGCTTTAAAATGGGGCTTACAACGTTAAATTAATGTGAATTCAAATAGTATATTAATCACTCCCCCCCCCCCCCAAGGTTAACCAGGCTTTTTGGCCTGTCAACACGCATAGCCACCAAAGATGATGCTTTTAATGCATTTAAATTTACTTTGGTTGCTTCAACTTGCTTGTCGTATGCAGCACTTCTGACTATCAAGTTTCTCCAAGCAGACATTAACTTCACGATTAGTTTTAAGTTGTCTTCAGACTTGTGTTGGTTTCATCGCTTCATTTGCTTGAATTTGCTGGTATATAACACACATTTATCTGGGATGATATTTTACAATTACTACGCATTAAAATACATAGCTTTAAATTCTTCACCTTACCGTCGATGTCCAATTCAGGGGCGTAGCGTGGGTATGTGCCGCCCGGGGCAGATCCAAAATTTGCCGCCAGCCCCCCCCCCCCCCCCCCCCCCGAAAAATATGTTAACGCTGTAAAGTAAAGATAGTTTTTATTATAAAATAATAAGAACACTGTAATATAGATAAAAAGAAAAGTTTCATTTCATTAATAAAATTTTAAAATTCTGTTTTTTATGATTGCATCCTCTTTCATGTATTTATGTTTTCAGACTTGCCATGCTAAATAACCAAAATTGAAACAGCAATACATTTGAAAGTTTTGGCGGTATCGTTATTGCTTGTAATTACATTTTTTCATTAAGTTTATTTTAGAGAAGCTATTTTAAAACCTTGCATTACTTAAGACTATTGTAAGCAATGTTCAAATTATTTTTTTTCATTTTAGGCTAGGTAACTTGGAGCCTTAATACCTTTATAAACTTTAATAAATCAACTGGTCTTTAATTCATTTAAACTTTTTTTTACCCGTGGTGTAAAGAAGTCTTTGCTTGACAATGTCATTTGAATTCTGAAAACTCTAATTTAAAGGCAACATTTCAAAGTCCAGCAGATCGCATGGTGTACGAAAATCGTATAACTTTTACAAATTCTACATACCTGCCAAAATCTCACATGAATTTCTACAGTAATCTCATCTAATAAATAATAGAACGTTCTTCTCAACTGATTTTCTAAATACCTTGGATGCATATTTTGGATCACAAAAAATTTGCTCTCTGGTACTTTGACTTGAAGATTCGATGAGGTCTCCACATAACATTTTTTCAACTGTCAAAACATCCTTAAAGTATTCCATTAATTTCCCTGCTAGAATATTCTCCTTAACATTTTCCCTAGCACTATACATTTATAAATAATTTCGGGCATCTTTGACATAGATTCGAAAATAAAAAGATTTTATTGTCACTAGCAAAGTTATTGCGTCTGTTGGTCTGGTGAGCTTTTCTTTTCTGCCTCCGTCAGTTTTTCAATAGCTTTCAAAATAATCTCAAAATTGCTCTATTGAATATTCAAGATTTTGTATTCTGAAGAATTGCTTGTGAAGTAAGTAGATATTACAAACGATTATGGGTATGAATTAAAATCCGTAACAATGTTCTAGAGTACTAAAATAGTTAATTTGTTTCAGTTGGATTATCATGTAAACCGATTAGATTTAATGAACTATTTGAGCAAGATTTGAAAAGAGAGTTTATGATATTTCGTCTTTCTTAAATCCCTGTATAAGTTCCAGCCATAAAGGAGTATTATACATGAAGATCCCATGCAATCCATTATTTTAAGATAGTCAGTTATAAAAAATCATCATTTCAGAAATGTAAGCAGATTCACTTTTACTTCGATGAAATATTTTAAAGATTCTATAATGTCTACTTCTTTATTTTCAATCCATCATTACATATCCCATAAATGGAATTGCTTGGCGATTATGTAAAATATATGAAGAGCAATTGAATACAATTGAACAATATGGGGTATCGTATCTTGTTCCTGAAAAAGGATGATTTTTCGCGATATATAGCTATTAAAATTGCTATGAGCTCAGTTTAAATTTTATATGACACTTTTAAATGCTTTTTTTTCATACAATGTTCTGGGAGTGCTCGATCGTACTTGGCAAGCAAAGCCATTGGTTCCGGAATATTACCTTTATTTGCAATAGTATTGTCCTCTTTGGGAACGAAAATAAACACATGTTCTTTGTCAATTCTTTTTATCCGATTTCTGATCCTTTCCAGTTTTAGATAGCTTTGGAAATGCTCAGCACTTGTTCCTGGGAGGCTACGTTTGAATGTATGCGTGAGAAGTTTTAATCTCATTTTTAAAATTATTTTTGCTGATGCTTTAAATCAAAAGACATTAAAAAATAATAATAATGTTTTAGTAGAATAGACCATGTAAGCACGCCAACAATTTTTTCCAGTAGTTTATTCAGTTATAATCAAATTTGAATCAGTTATATTTACCAGAACCATATTGTCATATTCGTACACTAATTTAACCACTTTGTTTTCCACTTCAATAGCATTAGTATCAGAATACTTAAGATTCCTAAAGGAATTTGAAGTTCTGGCATTTGAAATGTTCAAGGGTGTAATATAGTTCCTTTATTTCTTTGATTTTTTTATCCTTGCTTTTATTTTATATTAATAAACTTTTTTAAAAATGATTTTCAGTTTTGAAGCTAATTAACGAGGAATTAGCCAACCCCCCCCTTTTAAACACAATGTGCCGCCCCGATCTGTGCTTACATTATATGTACAATAAGTTTTACAACAGGAGCGACTGTCAAAGTTTAAGAACCATTTAAGCTACCCCTTCTTCAGTGTTACATTATCATACTAATTAAGTACTTTTCAGTACAGTAGTATTAGTATAAGAAGAATTTATATCCAATAAGGAGTTTGAAGTTTTGATGTTTGAAAAGTTCACATGCCTTAGGATAGTTCTTTTATTTCTGTTAATAATTTCTTTTTTATTTTCTTTCATTTCGATGAAAAGCTCAACTTTTGTATAATTATTTTCTTAGACACTAATTACCGACCAGGAATTTGCCGCCCCTGGCAAAGTACCGCCCGAGGCATTAGCCCCCCCCTTGCCCCCCTTCGCTACGCCACTGGTCCAATTGTCTTTTTTTTCCGGAACTGCATTTGATTCAAACATAGACGGTGAAGAGTATTCTAAGGAATCGCTGTTGCCCTTATGTTCGGCTGTTTTCTTTATAAGAAATGTATCAATGTGATCATTAAATTTAATGAAAGCATTACTTTAATAATTATATTTTTAATTTAAGGCTAATTTACTCAATGGTTTCAAAAAATTATTTATTGATGATAATATAACTAACAAATATAGTATTCTATAATCTAATGTGACATCATGTGATTTCCGTTATGGCTAAAAGTATACTTTATAAACAAAGAATAAAAAACTATTTTTTTTCGGCTCTATGCTATCGCCATTGAGTTATTTCAAATAATCAATATATTTGTTAATAGTTACAACATTTATGCCTTTTCGTGTTTTTAATATAAAAATTTAACATTTCATCCTCTGCTTGTAAACCACCAGGCACAGCTCCGGGGAGCACAGGCTGAGAGCTAAGGGTATAGGTCATTGAACCAAAATAGATATTGCTTCGGGTCAAGTCCCTAAATTTGTGTTTCCGTTAATGTGTAAGATTTCCATAGCCCCATTCAATTTTACAGGACCTTACACATATTGATTATTATATCAATTTTACAGGACTGGACACATATTGATTATTATATCCACTTGGTAAGACCTTGATACATAATATTGATTATTATATTCATTTTACAGGAACTTGATCCATATTGATTATAATATCCATTATGGTCCAGATTGAGATAAACTGGCATCTCCCACCTATTGCATCCGTGGGCCCTTAATTTAGTTTTTTTCTTCACTGATACAGGATTAGTTATTTCCTCTCGGGCCGAAGACGGCACATAGGGCAGAGGTCATGGATTTCCATTTTTGACGATCCGTTGCTAATTGTATCAAGTCCTGGTTATTTCTTAGACCCATGGTTGAGCTTTCTCTTATGATTGTTCTACGCAGGGTTTCTTTTGGTCTTCCTTGTTTTCTTTTGCCTGTTGGTGTCCACATGAGGGCCTGACTTGGGAGTCTTCTCTTGTCCATTCGAAGAACATGGCCGATGTAATTCCATCGTCTTCTCCTTATAAAATTTGACACATATTCTTGGTTGGTTTCTTTTCTTATTGTTTCATTTGATTTGAGATCACTCCATTTTATATTTAAAATTTTTCGGAGGCATTTGTTTTCGAATGAAACTAATTTTTTTTCTATATATTTAGTTGATTTCCAGCTTTCGCATCCGTATGTTATTTATGGATACAGGATTAATGGATGGATATTTATCAAAATTTGATCATAAAAGCCTGATAGCTGAAAATAAAATATTGTAGTGACTGAGCCCCGAATTTCAATTCCAGAAGTGTCCTAAATGTAAGACGGTTATGTCTGGCCTTAAATTTTAATTTAATTTCCGGATGAAAAAGGAACTATATGTGTAGGGTATATTTGTTTAGACCAGAATCTTCTTATATGTTACAGACGCTCCTTCTGTACAGAAGATTATTGCGTCCTACGTATTTCTATGATTTGTGTTTAGTCCTGTATTCTTACCAGAGTTTTAAAAGATGATAAAGTGGAGGCTTTCCTGGTTTCTTCAGGCAACCCATTCCACGCCCGAATACCGGACGGAAAGAAAGAAAACTTGTATGTGTTTGTTCTTGCATATGGAATAAGAAAGGTGTTCTTATCTTTATGTCTATCTGAGGGTTGTATTAAGTTATCTTTGTGTTGTATTTCTAAATTAGAACTAATTGCCTTATGTATAATTACTAATTTACTCTTAGTTCTTCTATCCTCTAGTGTTTCAAGGTTTAATGATTTAACTAACGGTGTTACTCTTGTCAGTTTTGAATATTCTCCAGTAATGAATCTGGCAGCTCTTTTTTGGATTTGTTCTAACTTATCAATATTTTCTTTGGTGGATGGGTCCCATACAGAAGATGCATATTCTAGTATAGGTCTCACCAGGGTGAGGTAGCATTTTAGTTTTATATCTTTGTTACATTTGTAAAAGTTTCTTTTTATAAAGCCTAAGGTTTTGTTTGATTTTTTAATAACTTCATTGACATGGGGATTCCAAGACAGTTTCTCATTTATTATGACTCCTAAGTATTTCGCATCTTTAGTTTGGGTTAGTTCTTTTCCATGAATGAAATATTTTGAATTTATTTGTTTCTTTTTCTTTGTTACTCTTAGCAGTTGACATTTTTCTGGGTGGAAGGACATACTCCAGTTAGCTTCCCATTTTATTAATTCATCTAAGTCTTTTTGTAAAATTTTGCTATCTTGTTCTGACTTGATTGTTCTATAGATTATACAATCATCAGCAAATAACCTAACTTTAGTTCCTGTTGAGATATTGTTGGGTAAGTCATTTATATAAATTAAAAATAGTAAGGGACCTAGGACAGTTCCTTGTGGAACTCCTGAGTTAACCTTTATTGGTGTAGATTTAGAACCATTAATTATTACAGTTTGCTCCCTACCCAATAGGAAATCTTGGATCCAGTGATGTAAGGGACCTGAGATTCCAAAGTATTTAAGTTTTTTGAGTAAACTAAGGTGGTGAACTTTGTCGAATGCTTTTGAGAAGTCTAGTAATATTGTATCTATTTGATCATTATTATCTAAGCCTTTTGATAGATCATCTATTAGGCCTATCAATTGTGTTTCACATGATCTGTTCTTTCTAAAGCCATGTTGGTGTGGGCATAGGGCATTATATTTGTCAAGGTGGTTAACTATTCTGCTATATATTATGTGTTCCAGTAATTTACATGTGATACTAGTAAGTGATACAGGTCTGTAATTACCAGGGTCGGACTTATCACCTTTCTTAAAGAGTGGCGTTACATAGGCTAATTTCCAATCCTGGGGCACTTTACCCTGGTTTAGAGAGGCTTGAAAAAGAACTACAAGGATTGGGGACAGTTCATTGCTGAATTCTTTTAATAACCTGGCAGGTAATTCATCTGGGCCAGTAGCTTTGTTTATTTTTAAGTTTTTTAGGAGTGAATGTATACCTATCTCATCTACAGTTATGTTACCTATTTCTTCCAATTTATTTAAATTTATTGAAATTTCCTTGTCGCCTGAGGCAGAAAATGATGATGCAAAATATTTGTTAAGGATATTAGCTTTATTTTCATTTTCATTATAGGTTTTATTATTTGAGCCTTTTAGTGTGGCTATACCTGAAGGCTCCATTTTTTTAGATTTGATAAAGGACCATAAGTTTTTATTGTTATCTTTAGTTATCACATTGTTTATATAATTATTTTGGAGGTTACGGCTTAGTTTTTGTGTCAGGTGTTTAATTTTTAAGTATTTTTTGTGTATCCTTTCTAAATTGGTAGCCTTAATTTTTCTTAAATAAATTCTCCTTTAGTTTGCAATACTTTTTTAATTTAAAATTGAACCAGCATTTATTAATTCTATTTGAAGTTTTTTTTGTTGGGACATTCTGATCCATTATGGTTTTTAGGTTTGTTTTTATTTCCTTCCATATTTCTTCCACAGGGCTAACTATGCTGAAATTACTTAGGAAATTTTGTTGGAAATTAGAAGCTGATTGGTGTACTCTTATTAAGTTGCATTTATTCCAAAGATATATTGTTCTTCTAGGCATCTTATTTATTTTAGTTTTTATTGTGTTGGTTACCCTAACAATATCATGGTCAGACAGCCCAGGAATTATTGTGCAGTCTACTACTAGTCCTGGTCTGTTTGTTAGGAATAAATCTAGTATTTTGTTTTGAATATGTGACTGATGTCTTTAAATTAAAACATCCTAATGTTTTTAGGCAGTATTCTAGTCAAAAAGGGAGTAATTATCGGTTATAAATTCATATTTTTGTTTACGTCTTTTTTGTTTCAAATCTAAATTGTATTCTAATTGTGTAACTCTTTAAAGTTTCATCAGTAATTTTATTTGATAAATATATTTAAAAAATATTTTGAAAATAGGAGTTATTTTTTTCAGCATGGAACTGATTATCGTATTTCATATTGATTGGTATTGGAAAAATTGTTTCGTGTAACGAGTGTTTCGCTTAGCGAGTAAGACTCTGAAACGAATTAAACTCGATGAGAGGTTCCACTGTAGGTTGCTAAAATGTTTGACTGAAATTTCCGGTTGAATTTTTAAAAAAGCCTTCAGAACTATTTAACAAAGTTTTTGTCGTTGCTGCACTCTCTCAATGACTTTGGAAAATTATTTCATGCGCAGCTGCTTCAAAAGAGTGCACCCAGTGGACCGAGATTTATTGCATTCATAAGCCGCCCTTAAACTATATGCAAAAGCCTGAATGTGGTTGATTTAATCTCAAAAGTTTTGATTAAAATTAGCATGAGCATTGAATGGCACACCTTTGCATGTTCCCATAAGTGAACCAGAAACTTTTATCAAAGATTACATGTTCAATTTGAACAGCGGTATCCTTTCTATACTGCTCGTTCTTTTGGTCACGGTGTGATTTTTGATACGTTTGACTTTACAAAAGGACGTGGCAGCGTTGCGCTCGGCGAAAAGCTCGTTCTGTTTCCTGTCAATCAGTTCGGATCGCGGATCGCTAAGGCAAACTTTCTATTAACTGTAAAGGACGCGCCAACTTTTCACCCCCAAGTTTGAGGAAGAAAAAATACTTCTTATACGGCGAAAAAAACGGTATATTTATATTCCCTCAACGCAGTTGCCCCACTGCCTGCCTAACAAACTCATCACATATCATACATCACACATCATAAATCACACATTATACATCACATATCTTACATAGGTTATCATACAGAACTCACAGACCTTACAACACGCATGAAAACCATACATGACACATCATGCATGACACATCATACATTTCACAACTCACATGGAATTACATCACATAAAGCCTAATAGATCATGCATCACTCATAACCAGTTACCCTTCCAGAACTTGAGACGATTAAAGACGTGATCAATTTTAACACTTTATACTAATTGATTTAATCTTAATTAAAGGTTAATTAAAAATAATAATACCTAAACATATATAGCATCTCGTTCTAAAACTTCTGTAGTCTCTAGTAAGGAATCGGTTTGTGTTTGGTACCACAGACGGGAGAATGTGGGATTTGCATGCATACAATTATTTGAGATCCACTGCTTCAGAGCAACAACTCTTTTTCAACGCTCATATTTTAAGTTGTATGTGTGTGTGTGTGTATTTGTGTGGGTGTGTGTGTACTTAGCTGATGTTCATTAGTTCAGGGAGCTGTGAAATAAGAAACCGGTTTTTGCAACTTACGCCAAAAATTCCTCGCACTATGAGAGATTAATGTTTTGCAGTGGATCCTCCTGAACCAGGAGCCGGGAACCTTTTTTGCCTGAGAGATCCCTAAACACAACAATATTTTGAAAAGAAATTCTGTGAGAGCCATAGAGCCATAAGTTGTGTTAAAAACTAAAAATTTAAGTAAATGTGTGCATTTTGTGTAATTTCAACACTTAAGGTACACTAATTATGTCTTTGAATATTTTTAGCGCATTTTCGAGAAGTCGAATGCGCTATTGTATCCGTTTTGTCCGTCCGTCTGTCATCACCCTAGATCTCAGCATCTATAAGTCCTAGACCCATGATGTATATATGTTTTTTTGTATGTCCTGACCTGCCATTTGTGCATCAACACTCAGTTACTCGATCCGTTAAAAAAAAACCCGTTAAAACTACCAAAAAACATTGCGAATCGAGAGATAACACTGGCGCAGGCAACGGCCGCCATTGCCGGAAGTCGAATGCATCGTTTTTCAAGCATTGAAGAGTTAAAGTTATTGGTTAGTGGTGCGAAAGCGTGCAAAAGAATTTTTTTTTTTTGTTGACGTCAATAGAATATGTGTAAAAGTTTAAAGAGTTTTACGTCATCATTTGTGGTGACTTCAATCAAGATCTTAGCGGCCCAGGGGCAGAAATTGAAAACTTTTTTCGAAACAAGCTTCAACATTCAACTACTTTCAACAAGATTGGCAACCACGATCTATCAAACAACAATTGATGAAGTATTTGGGCGATTAGCTGATTACAATTTAGAATGTTTCATTTATGAGTCCTATTTCAGTGACCACAAACCACTTGTAGTTAGATTAGAGAGAAAATTAAAAAATTTAAAATGTAAAGAAATGACTTTTAAATAATTTTTTTCAGGTATATTCATTACACAAGAAAATTCATAAAAATATGTCTAAAATCTAAACACAATTACTGATAACTACATAATGCTGATATCTAACATAAGTACTGATACATAATACGAAAATGCGCTAACACGTCCTGAGTCCAAAAAGGGACCAGGCTTAACATGATTTTTTTTATTAACATTGTTAATCAATTTTTAGATGCAATTTAGATCAAATGAGTCTGAATATTAAATATTTTTATTTATTTATTATTTGATTAATAAACATTTGTCTGAGAGCCACATAAAGCCATCAATAGAGCCACATCTGGCTCGCGAGCAAGGGTTTTCCGATTCCTGTTCTAAACTTTTGAATAAATGCAAAGTCATTAAATAGAAGAAATAATATTAAAACAATCTTGATCTTGTAATTTATAATTTACGAGTAAAAAACATGCTTTCGCAGTGGAAGAGTAGGATTCAGTTAGCTTTGGAAAATAACGTACCAAATATGTGAAAGATGGGACTAAAATTACACAACGACCGTTAGAACATTTCAAAATGGCAACTGACACTTGTGTCATAAAAATAAACTTACTACGTTTTTGGCGTCGGTTAGAGCAGGAAAGTTACCTTACAAATTTCGTGAAGATGGCGCCATAAATAAAAACGTTTTGCATGCCAGACGTTGACAACCGGTGGGGCTGTTACGCATAGAATTTTTAAATGAAATCTACACAACATTAGGGTGTTTTTTTTTACCCTTTAGTTTCTAAATATGAGTCATTAAAAGCTTATTTATCAAGTTTGATCACTTTGTAGCCAAAAACCTTTGCAAGAATGCACTCAAAAACTTTTTAGAGGAGCAAGGGGATTAGTGACTAATTTTTTTTTTTACCACTTATTAAAAAAATGACATAAATGGACCAATCGGTGCAGTGTGTAAATTTCAAAACACGTGTTGACTTCAAACTGAATCATGATGGATAAACTTGTTTGTCAATATTTGTCAGGGTCGTGTTAAATAAGGTGAGAATAAAATGACATTAAGGGCGTCCGGCCAGGACGGGGCAAGATGTAATGTTCTAAGGGCCACAAAAATTTAATCGGAATCATGATTGAGATATGTGTCAATATTTGTCGAGGTTGTTTAAAATTTAATGGGAAATATATTTAAAGGTTTACAAAGAAAACAATTTGCCTCCCCCAGATGAAGTTCACATCAGGAATTTAGTAGCATTTAGAATTGTAATATGGGCAATTAAATTGTAAATACTAATTTTGGTCAAGATCCACCCATTTACCTAGTAATTGTGTTATTCTTGTCAGTTTTAAATAATCTGTAATAATGAACCTGGAAACTTTATTTAAATTTATTCTAGTTTACCAATTTTTTCTTTGGTTGATGGTTGAGTCCATTTCAGAAAATGCATCTTATATTCATATATACATGTTATTAAGTTACATATGTTAAAGTTTCTTTTTTATAAAGCCTAAGGTTTTGTTAGATCTTTCAGTTACCTCATTGACATTGGGATTCCATAATAATTTCTCGTTATTATTACACCTAGGTATTTTGATCTTTTGTTTGGATTAATTGTGTTCCATGAATAAAAATATTTTGAATTTATTTATTTCTTTTCCTTGCTGCTCTTAACTTTTGACAAGTTTCTGTGTGGAAAGACATACTCCAGTTTCCTATTTTATTAATTCATCTCGCTATTTTTGAGAGATTTTGCTGTCTTGATCTGATTCAATTGTTCTATAAATTTTACAATCTAACAACAGACGCTCCTTCCTTGCAGAAGATTTTTGCGTCCTACGTTTATCTATGGTTTGTTTTTAGTCCTGTATGCTTATTAGAGTTTTAAATGATAAAGTGTTGGCTTTCCTGGTTTCTTCAGGAAATCCATGCCACGCCCGAATACCGGACGGGAAAAAAGAAAACTTGTAGTGTTTGTTCTTGCATAAAGAATAACCTTATGTCTATCTGAGGTTTGTATGTAAATTAAAAAGAGTAGTGGACCTAAGCCAGTTCCTTGTATGTATGCGATAAAAGTAATGTATACATTTATTTAACCTTTAAAAAAAATTTACTGCCTCTAAACAACAGTCAACTGCTGACCTAAAACACGATTCAGGGAATGACCAACACGATTCAGGGAATGACCAACACGATTCAGGGAATAACCAAGACGATTCAGGGAATAACCAACACGATTCGGGGAATAACCAACACGATTCAGGGAATAACCAAGACGATTCAGGGAATGACCAACACGATTCGGGGAATCACCAACACATAAAATACACATCAAATACTTGTTAATCTGTACCATTATTTCTTGCACAAACCTTTATTTTCCACACATTTTGGCAGAAATGTTATAAGACTGGTCTCGACACTCACTAAAATGTATGTTTCATTCATTTTTAAGGTAATTGCACACCATGTTTAGCTATGCTTTCCCCATTGTGGCTCCCCATTTCTAGGAAAGTTAGGAAACGTTTTAATGGTCACTCATCACCAGGTAAAACATACTCGCATCTCATAATAACAATGAGCTGACCAATGGTACCGCTATGGCATGGAATCTGTAGATAAAATGAATTTATTAAATCACACATGATTCTGTGTCTTACTTTATGTGCACTAATAATTTAGATAAATTCGTCCCGTATTTTTATAGAAACATAAGATGCTATACCGTATCCTTTATTTACTAATTATAATAATTTTTATGGGGCACTAGCAGACCCGGTCGTGCGTTGTAACGATCTTAGTAAAAATGACTATTTAAGAATACAATGATTGATATGTTTTAAAAACAATTATGCCAGAAACCTACACGGAAGTGTGCAATAAAGTCCAAGTTTCATAGCAAATGGATTAATAAAAATAATAATTTAAAAGATTTAAAA
>MUZC01000551.1:306552-326716 GCA_002072015.1 Radix auricularia | reverse complement strand
GGGGGGGGGGGTTTTGGCGCATGATATTTTATTTGTACGTTCAGATAATGGTGGATCATACCGTAAACTGTGATGTAAAATAAACACCTACAACTATTAAAACATTCAAGAACTGATGGCTGGGAGCAAATTGTTTATGTTAACTTTAATTAATGTTTAAAATACCAATTTTAGTATTTAGAAAAAATTATTAGATTCGTAAACAATACATTTAATGAATAAGTAATAACACTTAACAACTATTTTATGTGTGGCCGTGTGCCACCAAAACATACATAGGTGCGCCACAACTGCTCCCCCCTCACCAAGCACCCAAAAAAAGGGCCCTCTGTTCAATTCGGCAGAGGGGTGAGACCTGGGTGGTGGCCTCCGGTTTCAGCATTTATGGGACTCAGAAACGACAGTTTTCGTCGCCAGCACAATGTTGTGTATATGGCGCCTCGTTTCCGGCTAGAGGATATGACCATACAGCGAGGTCAACCTTGGATCCTTTGATATGGACGGCGACTGACCAAGGGCCAGCTGGCCTGGGGTGATAGTCTTACCAGAGATTGGTTACGTCAAACAAGCTTGACCGCGTCTTATGAGAGACTGACGGGTATAAAAGAGGAGACGGACAGAGCTACTGAGTTAGGAACAAACTGAGTTAGGGAGAAATGTTAGTAAGAATAAGATAGTTGAAGAAGTGAAGAAATTAAACAGAAATCAAATTGTGCATTCCGTCTTGGAGTTTTAGTGTTTGGATAATAATTTCATCAAGTGTGTGAAGATTAGAAGATATAACAATAAATCAACTATTATAGAAACTATAGTTCTCATGACCTGAATTCCTTTTTTCCTGTTTGTTAATTGTCATGTAATTAACAAATTAACATAGCCAACACACGGCTACACATGTATCATATATAAGCAGACAACTACTTCAAGGGCCCCGCGCCAAATCAGATCAAGATTTAAATTTCGAAACACTTATTCGTTTCTCTCTTTCCCGTGATAAACAAATTTATCAGTGTTAGTTCAGATCCTGTAAAATTGAAAGATGAAGAAATAAAATCAGCAGCATGAGTGCAAGAATAATTTATATCAAACTAGCTGACCCGTCGAGCGTTGCAACGATCTCAGTAATAATGAATAAATGTAAGAAACAAATGAGTGATGTTTTAAAAACAATTATACCAGAAATCTACGCGGAAGTGTGCAAAAGAAAAAAATTAAGTTTCATAGCAAACGATAACGAACAGATAAATAAATTAATAATTTAAAATCTAATTTTTTTATTTTAAAACGATATTAAGGGGACTGGCTCAAAAATGAAAGATAATTTAATTTGTTATTAACATTCTCATCGACTCAAGCTATATTTCTCAATATCGTGTAAAATTAAAAAGGGAATTAAATTATTAAAGTGCATTAAAAATCATTTGAGGCCCCTTACCCTGATGGTATGAACATTAGAAGTATAGTACCCTATAGTAATTAAATATAGACTCTTGAGTTTTATGTACTAAGATTGGCAAGATCCAATACTTTTTTCAGTCACTTACGCTTATATAATAGTTTTAATACAGCTAATATTTAAAAAAGACATCTATGGACCCCTAGGCCCATTCGGGGCAAGTTGTCTATTTAAAATCTGTTCATTTTAATTTCGTTTCATCATGGATCAAGATCGTTAAATAATTGAATGGGGAAAACATCTTAAACGAATAAAGAAATATAGGGCCCCCGACCCTGAAGGAAAAGAAATTAGAAGTCCATGCCCTGTAGCATTTTAAAATGGCATGGGCTACCAAGTTTTTGTACACTAATGTTTGTTAAGGTCCATTCATTTTTTGTGTATATAGGACGTATAAGAGAAAAAATGAAATTAAAGGCCCCAGGGCCCATTCAGTGCAAGATGTAAAAATGAAAACACCTGCTCATTTCAATCTGCATAATATTGGATATATTTGTAATTATTTGTCAAGATCTTTTGTAATGGAAAGGGAATTAAAATCTTAAACGTTTAAAGAAAAAATGTATTTTTGGACCCCAGCCCTGAAGGAATTGTCATTAGGAGTTCAGTTCGATGTATTATTTTAATATATGTGGTCAAGTATTTATTATAAACAAAGTTTGGTTAATATCCATCAAATGACTTAGTAACTAAAGCTTTAACTAATTTTTGTATAGCTCATTTTAGCAAAAATTGAAAAATTCGGCCTCCAGCACCCGATGAGGGGTAAAAGAAAAAAATGTTGCCAGACACCTTTCCGGAGCGTACTTGGCAATGTCCAAAAGTTTTATGACGATCGAATGCATCGTTTACTTTAGTTGTGCAAAAAGTATTTTCGATTTGGTTGTTGGACACTTCGACCCCGGACGGTTCGACCCTGGCAGGTCGACCACAGGACGTTTCGTCCCCAGGTCTTTTCGACTCCGTCGGTTCGACCACGGACGGTTTGACCCCGGTCGATTCGACCCCGGGCGATTCGATCCCGGACAGTTCCACCACGGGACTTTTCGACCCTGGGGCGTTTCGACCCCGGACGTTTCGACCCTTTCGTTTCTAAACTGAGATTTTTTTCATTTGTAATGTGTTATTATTACTATTATTATTTTAAATTAATTTTTGGTATATTATGAATTAGAAATTAAAAAACAGAATTTAAAATCCTATCCCAAACACACTTAAAAAGGACCTAAGTTAAATTGGGTTTTAAAGATGTATAAGATGTATATATTTAAGTGGCTCAAAGATTTTCACTGTGATAACAAAAATAAATGATTTTTTTTTTAAATGTCGATAAGCTGAACAATGCACCTCGCAGGCGTTGGAACCATTACAAACGCGCGCCCTTCAATTTACTTCTTGTGTTCCTTAACACGTGAAAACCTCACTCCCAGAAATGCTGATTTTAATAAGACGTACAAAGTTGTCAGTATTTTTAAACATGTTACAAAGGCTGAATAAGTGACCACCACATCACGCCGTGTGCCGTGTGTTGGCGAAGGTTATGGGAAAGGTAAATAAATTGAGGTGGGGGTGCAGCGAGAATGTAGGCACCTTTAGAAAGGACGATATGATCAAATTGCCTTTCTATTGCCCGATTACATCGGATTGGGTTTGGGGTAGATTTAGATATGTTTTGAATCGCGCAATTATGACAATCATAAATGTACGATGAATGTTGACTGGTTATACGTGTACGTACTTTTTCAAATTAAACGTTACAAATAACTATTTCAAACTGAATTTAATTTTTAATTCATAATAATATTATGCTGAATTATTTTTATACCAAAAACTAAATTTTAAAAAGTATATATACAAAAAATAATAATAAATTTCTACGGTGTAGATTGAAAGGGGTCGAAACGTCCGGGGTCGAAACACCCTAGGGTCGAAACGTCCTGTGGTCGAACTGTCCGGGGTCGAAACGACCGCGTCGAACCGTCCGTGGTCGAACCGACCGGGTTCGAAACCTCCTGGGGTCGAAACGTCTTGGGGACGAAACCTCCTGGGGTCGAAACGTCTTGGGGACGAAACGTCCTGGGGACGAAACGTCCTGTGGT
The DNA here is from genome assembly GCA_002072015.1 of Radix auricularia. Taxonomy (NCBI): domain Eukaryota; kingdom Metazoa; phylum Mollusca; class Gastropoda; family Lymnaeidae; genus Radix; species Radix auricularia. Next base: position 323,161 of record MUZC01000551.1, on the reverse strand, counting down.
CGAACTGGCGGGGTCGAACCGTCCGGGGTCGAAGTGTCCATAATTCTTTCTATTTATATATATTTTTAAAGGGATTTAATGTTGTTATTTGCCTGCATTAAGTTCACTGATTGATCAAAAAATCATACCAGCTTGCAATATAATTTTTCCGATAATACATAACAATAAAGAAAACAATTATGAGACATAAATCAAACAAATATGAGTGGTTTAAGAAGAATACTGGTTGTCATGTTAGACGCGCAACATTAGCAGACATAGAAATAACCAAATCACACACACATACGCACATAGCCCCCCCCCCCCACACACACACACAAACTTGCACCAATAAACACTCTACAGTTTTAACCAAAGCACGTACCATAATATTGCATTATTCTAGCAATAAGTCTTTTTTAACGTAAGCTTTTTCATTCATCTACCAATTAATCCACAACTTCCATTCCTTTGCAGTTTATGCATAACGGTTATTTAGGACAAATTAGATTTATTTTTATTTATGTTTAAGACTTATTTAAATGGGATGCGTAGGGTTGGGGAGATTTTTTAATATTGTCTATTTGTTTAAAAACACACGCGTTGAATCGCAAGGTTTGGGCTTAAAATTTTACACTGCTGGTTTTCTTAATCTTTGCAAAAAGGATATTATCAGTGGCTAAGAAATAGTGCCACTCAGGGCTCGGCAATATTGTAAACTCATGACTAGGCCTGTCAACGGGTACCGGGACCCGGGTACCCGTTGCCATCTGATTACCCGGGTTGTAAAATTCCGCCCGGGTACCCGTGAAAACGTAACTTCAATCAATCAATGTCTATATTGACGGAGGCAAAACTTCGGCTCCCATTCGGCATTTTTTTTTTTTTTTTTTTTGCGAAATAATTTTTCAAATGAAAAATGTTTGTTTGAAATAGATGCAGTAAATTACATCTAAGAAGAAATATCTTTAAACGGGAAATGTATTTTGATACACTTTTTTCTCTCAACGTGAAACAGAAATTGCAAACACAAAAAGGTTTTGGCGCTTTAAAAGAATCATAAAGATAAGGAAAATAAAAGTCCTCTGCCAAACATAATAATGTTAGAGATAAAAGCGGCTGTTTGTTAGTTAAAAAAATCCCTTCTGTGACAGTAACTTCGCTTTGAAATACGCCGATTGATACTAGCTAATGTTGTTCATCTACCCCCTCTCCTCCCTTCATTCATATAACCCACACCCCTTGCATTCGCTTGTGCTTCTTGTGTGAATTAACACGTGTTGACCTAGAAAAACTGAAGTACAAGGTTGTCAGTTTTTAAAGTTAATAAATTAATCAGTTACTAACAATTTCAAATGGGTAAGTCGTCGGCCGTGGGGGCGGGACTGCATAGAGATGAATGAGGCCGTGTTTGGTTTTGTTAATAAAAACATCCCTGCTTTGACATACGCCGACATAGGATTTCTGATTGTAGACGTTGTTTATCTACCCCCTCTCCTCCCCCCATTCGATTGTGTTTAGCGTGTTCGTTACCACGTGTGACTCCATTTAAAAAAAAAAAATAATACACCAAAATTTGTATTTTTTTAAAGTCAATAAATTAGTTACTAACAGTCTAAGATGGGTAAGACGCCATCCATAAATGACGTTTTGCACCTACGGAGGAGGCGATCATACATTTGTGACGAAGGGTGTGTGTGTTTAAGAGATGTGACGTCACATCAAAACGTGCTACTTAAAATGAAAGTTCCATTTAGAAACTTGAATGCTTTCAATTTATTTATTGACGATTTACATGGATTTACACGTGTATAGATTTAATAGAGTTCAACTTCACATTAAATACAAACTTAAGTGACAAAGTTATTTCACAAATGCTCATTTTCAAAAGGAGGTACGGCTTTNGGGGCGGCGGCTGCAAATCTTTGTTCTAAGAGGTTCTAAGTTTTTTTGTCAATGGCGGGGTGGGGGGTGTAAATCGGCCAAAATCACGTGACATCACTTTTAGACGTCGGCCGTGTGGTTACCGTGAGAAATAAGGTGCATGGAAGGTGGCTAGGTTGCATAGTATAGCAGTATGACGGGGAAAATTATGCGATGTTTTGAACGGGTAATCCGGGTACCCGTTCGAAATTTGGACGGGTACCCGGGCAGCATTTTTCAACAAAAACGACAGCCCTACTCATGACCCAGGAAATGAAAAGAACCCTTCAAATATTTCAAAAAGTTGTCCCACTTTAAAAAATTACATTTCCGCTATTCAACCCCACTCTTACAACAGTGTATAAACGCTTATACACGTACCATTTTATTATTTAAAATCGCTGAGCGTTTACTTTCAATACGAATTTCCTTAATGTCAGCTTATAATGAAATCGATCCAAAACACTTACTTGTATTAAGTAAGCACCTAAGAGAAATACATCTTCCTCCTAACAAATATTTGCAATTGTTTTTATGATAAATCACTTGTTAAATGTTTCAAAAGCGGTTCCGTGTTAATTTTTCTATTAAGAAATTTCATTTTCTGAAATTTTGACTTGTTATTAGCCCGTATAATATTTGCCTCCATCCGATTATATACGTAGATGTATAAAAGCTTATATTAATATGTAAAATTGATATATCGTCTGCAATTAAATAATTTCTTAACATTTATTTCTATAGTTATTTAACAGTGACATCTTCGTGTGATTTTATTATTGTAAAATACAATTTAAAATTTTAGAAAGGTTCCATTCACTGTAAAAATAAATATTCGCCAATTAGCCTCAATCTTACCCAATTACATATTATAACTCTAAATAATGCAATTTCAATAGCGACTATAAGTTCCTTTTTACTGTTTATTTTCCATTGTTGCAATTCATGCGAGTAATCGTCCAACTAATGCGCAAGGGCTCATTTCTTCTACAATGAAACATAAATTAAAACCGTCTCTGAAAAAATGATTGGAGATTGATCTTCTCATTAACAGTTTTTTAAGTCACATTCAATGGCTTCCCGTTATTTCTTAATCAAGCACCCACGAAGAACGCATCGGCAGAAACTTCATAAAATTAACGGAATTTTTCATAATCCGGTGCATAATTTTAACTATACATAAACCATTACCCGGTAATGTCTTTTCAATATTTAATTTCACTTTTAGCAATCTATGGAATAAATCGTTATTTCACTACTAATACAAACACACAGTCACACGCACACACAGACACACACACACACACATATGAACACACTCGCAAACATGCTTATTCATACACTCGGATTATCAACATAAAAAGTAACATCAAATAAATTAATATAATAAAAGCTTCATGACGCCACTTCTTTTTTTTTTTACGGCGCGCAAAACCACACGCTCTGTTAATCTCAAAACCAAGATCATTATGATTTTACGTCTATATTTTCAATTTTTAAAAAAAGTAATCCTGAGTTGCGGGGCATAGGGACTTCACACACACTGACTGACGGACGGAAATGCGCCTTAGCGCATTATATAATATATATAATAGATATGGATTTTGAAGTTTTGTCAGTAAAACATTTAAAATATTTTAGGATAGTTTTTTTTATATTTCTCACATACATAGTTCTTATGTGGTAGTTAGCTTATTTTGATAAAAATTTCCCCTTATAAAATAATTCTTTGAAGTTAATAAATGACCAAGAATTTTCCACCCTTAACAAAGTGCCTCCCGAGGCATTTTTTCCCCTTGCCGCCCCCTCGCTACGCCACTACAGCCGTGCCAATCTCGTTTGCCAAAATAGCTCTAAATTATATAGAAGTCGAGTACAAAAATTCTTTTTAAAAAAACAAAACAAAATAAACTTACGATTCGTGTGATCAAAACAATACATTTAATAGTTAAATAAAAACTAATACACAAATAAACGATTAGTTTTGTCTTCTTTTATAACAACGTTTTGTTGTTCTTTTGTCAGTCTATTCTTATTTATCATATTTCTGATTTCTTCAATATAGGAAGAGCACTAGCGCAGAGTCACTTCACGCACTGTTATACTACTTGACTCCTTCAATTTGGAATATTTTTATAGTAATATTGAGCACAAAATATGAATGCCTTTTTTTAAAATTTATTTTGTTCCAGCTTTTATTTCCATAAGATAAGTAGATCTACTTTTATTCATAGATTTTGTTCAAGCAGGATAAAAGGTCATTAAAGTAATGATGCTTTTAAGAAAATAAGCTATTTAAATACGCTAATTATTTGGCTGTTATAGTTACCTCGCTTTAACCGTATCATCTCTATTTTAATGTAAAGTCCTTGTAGTTCACAGCATATATTTTAAACGAATAGTTTTAATTTGATTTCATAGGGTGGTGCAGGGTTGGGGCTGGCAAGTAGCTAACAACAGTGCACATTTTTCCAGATCAACAATGAGTCTCAGTTATCCCCGCATCCGAGGTTCATTCGCGTTGTTCTGATTTCATCGTGATGATGTTTGTGTCTGTTCACCCCCCCCCCCCCCACTTTCTTTGCACTATCTATGAGTAAATCTGTGGCGTACGATATGCCGCGGGCATCTAGTAGTCTTTATTTTAACAATTAATGTCCTTGCATATTGAACACTTTTATTTCTGTACATTTTCTATTTCTAACTTCTTCGGTCGTGCCAGCTCTTATTTGAGAACCCTTACGTTGTGACAAGTCTGCGGGGAAGGTGATTGCTGCAACCAGCTTGGGCGCTGTTTCATGGCAACACAAAACACTAGAGACAAATGATTGATAACATTGTAGTGCAGTTGGTACAAAACATTATACAGAATTTGATTGCGTGCGATAAAGCTTTCAAATCAAATTCTTAATACACAAGAAATTTTTGCGTTAAACTATCTCTAAAAATGTTAAATGTGTCGTAATTGTGTCTTAGTACAGGATAAACGTTTCAATATCATAATGTTTGGACGGGTAAGTTAAAGTAAGTTTGCGCAATCAGTTTCTAAAAATACCTTTGAGTTTTACGGCATTGTTTCGTGTAGCTAAGACAATACATTTAGTGTAGGACTGGAACATATTTTAAAAAATTGTTTGGTTAATAGGTACAAAATGAATCGATTAATTTTAATTTAAATATTTTTAACGCATATATATAGATCTCATTTAAGTGCGATTCATTATTTCGCGATATCGGTTAATTCACTTTAATTCCACCGCTTCTAAATTTTGTTTCGTAACACTGCAAATTCGTTCTGTTAGGCAAGAAATAAGGAAGAAAAGCCTTTTTGTGTACGTTAACACGTCTAAATAAATAATAATAAGAGGGGAAAGTATGTAAGTAACAAAAAAAATCAATTATTGATAATTTGGAAACAAAAAAGTAAATTGTTTATATATTCATTTTGGATGTTACGACTAAGTTTTTGTGTCAAGAGTTTAAGTATTTTAAAATCTTTGATATTTAACTCGTGGTGTCTCCTTGAGCCCTTCATTGCTTGCTTGCGAAAAAACTTTGGATAGATTTTTAACCCTCTTCCTCGTAAGCTAGCGAGCTGAAATTTGGGAGAAAGACTGTTGGCAATGACAAAAATAAAGTATCAAAATTTTAGATCGATCAAATGTACCGTAATTAAATTATTGAATTTTAAAATTATTTTATTTATCTCTAAGCATCATGTTAATTTTTGAGATAGTGTGTTGTGGTGCGTTTTATGTTCAATAACCTTTCCTGTTGCGCAATACAGTGCGTATTAGATGTATTGAAATTACTTTTAAAAAATATATTCGCGATCGGTGAACATTATATTAAACTTGTTTTACGAAACATAATTAGAGTTTTGTATTTTTGGATTGTCTTACGCTGCTTATTATAATGAACATTTCTATAGTTATGTCTAGTATATAAAGAATTTGTAGTCAAAAACTTGTTTTTACGGGTTTTTAAAAAATCATTAAATCCTTTATGTTAACCCATTGCGTCTGTTTCAGCCCTTGATTGTTTGGTTGCCGAAAAAAAACTTAGTCAAAAACTTGATTTGTGCGGCTTTTTAAATATCTATATACTTTTTACATTGGTAGCCTTAAATTTCTTAAATAAGTTCCTTTTTTGTTTGCATAGATTTTTAGATTTAGGATTGAACCAGCATTTGTTAATTTTATTTCATGTTAGTTTTGTTGGAACATTCGCATCCATTATAGTTTTTAGATTTATTTTTATATCTTTCCAAATTTCTTCTAATGGGCTATTTGTGTTCAATTTTTTAGGTAATTTAGTTGGAAGTTAGCAGCGTATTGGTGTAGATTTATTGAATTACTTGTATTCCGAAGATTCTTCTAGGTATCTTATTTATTTTAGTTTTTATTGTATTGGTTACCATAACTATCAGGTCATTCCCCCCCAATCTTGTATCAGACTGCTCTGATTGTCCAGCTGTCAGTCCAGCTGTTCCCCCCCCCCCAAGTAAGGAATTCTTTAAGTTCGAGTAACTAACAACTTACCTGACAATACTAAATTATCTTTTTAAAAAGTTTAATCAAAAGAGAAGATATGATGAATTGTAATCATGCTCAAAATTTGACGCCCATTGTTTTCAAATAGGAAAATAACAAATTGAAATTTCTTCTTGTAATTTTGTTTGTTTCCGGAGGATGAGATTCAGACAAATGCCTGATTTATTGTTTTTCTTCTTTAATTTTAACTGTTTAATTTCTTGTAATGTAACAAGCATCATGTTCAAGTCACTGAAAGGAGAATCGTGAAAGTATATATAAACTAGGGATGTGACGGAGCTGATGAAAATCCGCATCCGTCGGATTCGGATTTGGCAAATATAAATCCGTCGGATTCGAATGGGGATGCGGATTTGGTCAACACTTGGCTAAAAAAGGGAGCATACCAAGGTGTCAGTCCCGTGCCCCCCATAACAAGAAGGATTTTTAATCACAAAAAAAAGTAAATCAAAAACAATGCATATTGCAGTTTAAAAAGTTAAACAAAATGAAAGAATTTAAATTCCACCAAAGTAATTTGAACCTAAATTTTAAAAAACGCTTAAAATCAAGTAAAAAATTAAAACAATTTGACAAACAAAATTTTGCGAAGTTAAAAACTAAGTTCTTAAAATTGGAGAATACAGGATGAAAACGATACACCCTAAACCTCGGAATGAGAATGCGGATTGGAATGGCGGAATAGAATATTTAATCTATACTAATAAAAGGGAAAGCCCTCACTGACTGACTGACTCACTCATTCATCACTAATTCTCCAACTTCCCGTGTTGGTAGAAGCATGAAACTTTGGGAAGTTGTTGGTTACCCTCTCACGACGAAAATTGGCGAAAAAGAATTTTTTTTAAATCTCGCTCATGGGGGGCCGGGGGCCCAAAAATATTTTTTACCTTATTTGTGCTCTATACAAGTTGAAAATCACCAATTTTCCCAATTCCCGTGTAGGTAGAAGCATGAAACTTTGGACATTTGTTAAGTACATGCTCCCAATTATAATTGGAAAAAAATAGTTAAATTTCCCACTCATGGGGGCCGGGGCCCCAAAAACTTTTTTTTACTAATACGAGCTATATAAAAATTGAAAATCACTAATTCTCCTATTTCCCGTATAGGTAGAAGCATGAAACTTTGGTTAATTTTTGAGTACACGCTCGCGACAAAAATTGGCAAAAAAGAATGTTAAAATTCCCTCTCATGGGGGACCAAGGGCCCAAAAATAGTTTTTCTTATAATAAAAACCGACTCATCACTAATTCTCCAATTTTCCGTGTAGGTAGGAGCATGAAACTTTGGGAAATTGTTAAGTACCCTCTCACGACGAAAGTCGGTGTAAAAGAATTTTTAAATACACACTCATGGGGGCCGGGGCCCCAGAAGCGTATTTTTTTCTTACATGAGATTTATAAAATTTCAAAATCTATAATTCACTTATTGCCCGTTTAGGTACACACATAAAACGTTGGGGAGTTGCTAAATTCACATTCACGATGGTAGCAGGTTGAAAATATTTCAAATATCCTTTACTGGGGGACCGGGGGCCCAAATGTAGTTTTTTTTCCAAATATATACTATATAAAAACTGAAAATCACTAAATCGTCAATTTCCCGTGTAGGTAGAGGCATGAAACTTTGGGAAATTGTTGAGTACAATCTCCCGACAAAAATTGGAAAAAAAAAATGTTAAAATTCCCACTAATGGGGGACCGGGGGCACAAATATAGTTTTTATTATATTATAAACCGACTCATTACAAAGTCTCCAATTTTCAATGTAGGTAGGAGCATGAAACTTTGGGAAATCCTTAATTACCCTCTCACGACGAAAGTCGGTGTAAAAGAATTTTGAAATACACACTTATGGAGGCCGGGGCCCCAAAAACGTTTGTTTTTTCTTATATGAGATTTATAAAAATTGAAAATCTTATTTCCCGTTTAGGTAGACAAGGAGAAATAATTATATAAATTTTAAAAATTTCCTCTCATGGGTCGCCGGGGGCCCAAAACTTTTTTCTCACCTAAAATGAGCTATATAAAACTGAATCAACACTAATTCTCCAAGTTTCTGTGTAGGTAGAAACTTAAAACTTTTGGAAGTTGTTGAGTACTCCCCTCCCCCGCGATGGTAAGAGGCAAAAAATATTAAATCGCCACTTACTAGGGAGATGATTGCCGAAATATAGTGTTTTTTTCCCCAATATGAGTTATATAAAAAGACGCATCTTTAAATCTCCAAGTTCTTGTGTACGTAGGAGCCTGAAGGTTGAAGTTAACATATTTAGTATATCCATCTTGATTCAGATTAAAATCAATGGGTGTTTTGAATTGGTGTTACGCGGGTTGTCAACGCTATCTGAAATCCTAATTTCCGCAGCATAGCGCGGGTAAATTGCTAGTGTTAAAATACGTTGTACTGGTGTATGTATGTGCTGTACATGTTATTAACCATTACTATATAAATATATTTTCATGTAAACACAAACTAAAACGCTATTATATATCCATTCATATCTATTCCGAGGTTTAGAAAACTCGGATGAAAACAATTTCGTGAGAGGGGTGTATCTAAAATAAGTTCATGATTAAATACAACGTCTATTCTATGGGCAGCTGAGTAAGGGTCTAGTTTTATCTGTTTTCTTTATTTCGGGTTTTCGAAAGTCTCTAGGTTTTCTAAATTTTAGTTACGATTTCTACGGCCGTGTTTCATCTGAAAACGGTAATTTTTCAAATTCGAATTTTTTTTTTTTTTAAATCCGTCGGCTTTGAATTTGCCCAAAATACGTCGAAGTTCGAATGTCGTAGGATTCGAATTCGAACTTCGTCACATCCCTAATATAAACTAGTTGTTATTTTTAGCTCATTAAAAATATTAATTTATGTGTGACGGAACATTGGCCGTAGAGGGATTTGGTGGAACTTTTAGCCAAAATTAGGTCATTGACAAATCATGTGTTTCAACCATTTTGTGAATTTAAGTTAGAAACACATTTTGTCCTTATTCTTTGAAATGAAATGTAAACAAAATCTTTCTGTGGCTTGTATCCTTTTCTTATGATCCCTAACGTGCTGTCAGCTACCATCCCGTGACCAACATACAATGAGTGCAGACGCGAAATTACTTATAGCTTATCAACTCTCACCAATGAAGTACAACGTGCCTCTGTTGATAAATATAGAAATGCTCTACTGGTAACAGGCGAATGCAACGTCATTACATCCAAGAACGTATTTCTCTCTCTTTTTTATCAGTTGGCACTTTATTGTTGTTTTTTTTTTAATAATGAAAATAATAATTTGAGAACTTCTATAAAGCGGTACCCCATCTAGCTGCTGGGCTCAAACCATTACATAGTATTAGTAGCTAATGTCAATGTTTGGGGCAAAAAAAAGAGAAAGACAACTTGCCAAATGTTTCAGTGCGTGTCTTATGTACATAAGAGAATACGTGTGTCTGCAGAAGAGCGTAGCTCACGATAGTTGGAGTATATTGACAGAAAGAAATTCAGAAAAGATAAAAACCGCATGACTCATAAAAGAAGTTGTTGCAGGTACGAGCAGTATAAAATCAATGCAAGCTTGAACACGGGGCCAATGAAATCAATAAAGTAGCGGAGTAATGGTGGTGATTTTTTTTATTACCGTAAGAACCAGCTTGGCAGCTGAATTATGAAATTTTTGGTAGTTAGCAGTTGAATCTTTTTGTGGCCCATAAAAATTGTAACAACTGTGTACATTCAAAAGGGAGAATTGTAGAGTCCATACAATGTTGCGCCAAGTCATTCCACATACAGGCAATAATAAAACTATCAATTAAATTAGTAAATCTTTTACTTACTCCATGAAACAAAATCTTAGAATCCAGAACGTTTTGCTCTAAAGACATCAACTGCATCGAGTTAACCAACTAATTTTTTAGCGCATCATTCAATAAGACGCCTCTTGGTGGCATGCATAGTATTCCGTCAATATTTTAAATAAAAAACCTTTTTGTAATTTATCAAAAATGTATTCAGCTTAATAAAAGGTTTAATTGCTATTATTGCTGTCTTTGACGCCATTGAATAACACGACATTCTTTCTGATATTTCTATTTTAACTAAATATTTTAAATGTAAGTTGAAAATAAATATTCGAATCGATATCTTAACGACTATGCGACAAAAAGGCAATGAGACGAAACGACAGTGTGACAAAACGACAATGTGACAAAACGACAAACGTTGTTTTATTAGCAGGAATGCGTTTTACTCGAAACTACTGATAAGTGGAACGGTCTGCGAGGCCAACGAGAAATATTTCCCTGGGCCTGGCACGAACTCATGCAGCCCTCGTTAAAACTCATGACTCATTTAGAATACCGGGTAGGCAGTAAGTTCTTAGGCAGGAAGGGTCTGATGTCTTATCTTATCTTATCTTATATGTTACAGACGCTCCTTCTGTACAGAAGATTATTGCGTCCTACTTATTTCTATGGTTTGTGTTTAGTCCTGTATTCTTACTAGAGTTTTAAAAGATGATAAAGTGGTGGCTTTCCTGGTTTCTTCAGGCAACCCATTCCAGGCCCGAATACCGGACGGAAAGAAAGAAAACTTGTATGTGTTTGTTTTTGCATATGGAATAAGAAAGGTGATTTTAACTTTATATCTATTTGAGGGTTGTACAAATCCGTCTCAAATCAAGACCTCAGAGACAAAACCATTATTTGATGTCAGGGATTCAAAACTCATCTGAACGCATGTCCGGATGGGGCAGAACCCGTCGTTTCTCATGGGGATGCGGCCAATAAACTTTAGATCAGTTGATCTTAAGTTTGTGTGACGTCAGTGGGGTGCGCAGAAGTGGCTACAGCCTGGGGGCTTACTTTATGAGCAAGATCACGTGACCTGTGTATAAAATAGAGAATGATGAAATTAATCTTTTCGACTGGAGCTAGAAGACAACAGAATTTGAAAAAAATGAAGACCATTTTTAAATTTATATTTGTATTTTATTGAGTCCTAATTATTACTTTTATGAATCTTGATTGCTTGTAATATTTTTTAATTAAAAAGGGGGCTCCAAAATAACTTATAGTTAAAACAAATACATTTTAAAAAATTATAATACTTCAGTTGCTAAACGCAACGAATGAATCTAACAATACTTATAAGGGATTTAATACTTGTCCAAAAGTAAATCTCCAAGAAGCCGATTCATGAATGAAATGCTTAACACAGCCAATATCTTTCAAATGGAAGGAATAAGAAACCAGACTACAGAAAGTTTAGGCTATTCGAAAAAAGAAATAGCAATACTTTGAGGCAAATGAGAAAATAATTGGCAAGAAATCATTGTTAGAATGTTTGAATTATTAAATTTCTGGCAAACTATTTTTTCGCAGCAAAAGATAGGAAACACGATTGCAAATACAGGAAAATATAGAAAATATGCATCTGTCAACAGATCGCGGTACAATACTCTGAGGACCTATTATCTTATCTTATATGTTACAGACGCTCCTTCTGTACAGAAGATTATTACGTCCTACGTATTTCTATGGTTTGTGTTTAGTCCTGTATTCTTACAAGAGTTTTAAATGATGATAAAGTGTTGGCTTTCCTGGTTTCTTCAGGCAACCCATTCCACGCCCGAATACCGGATGGAAAGAAAGAAAACTTGTATGTGTTTGTTCTTTCGTATCGAATAAGAAAGGTGTTTTTATCTTTATGACTATCTGAGGCATCTGAGGGTTGTATTAAGTTATCTTTGTGTTGTATTTCTAAATTAGAATTTATGTATAATTACTAATTTACTCTTATTATGAAAGGAAGTAAGATAATATTCAGTTAATTATATGTCAACTCAAACACAAAATGAAATCATTGCAGTTTTAAGGGGGCTATGTAACCTCAACTCAATTACATTTTAAAATTTCGTGCTTTGATGCCAGCAAAGTCTGCTAAAAAAAATGTGAATAATGCACTGAATGAACGATATCTCGTTCGATAGATATCAATACCAGACTGTTCAGACGTTCTTGTGTTATAGTCGTTCTCAAAAAGTTTTTGGTGTGATTAATTTTAAGTTAAGAAAACTTCTTTCCCCCAATGCAACAGTAATCAGACTTGTCAATGCTATACGAAGGTTTATAGCAACATTGTGAACAACAGTCTTTTAAAACCATGATCATAAATTAAAACGTAAGGCATTAATAGAAGACAAAATGATATCTAGAACAGTGTTTGCTATTCACTGCATAAATCCGTCCGATCCATGTCTTAACCAAATGCATCTGTGAGCACAATGTACAAATCCATACAACATTTCATTAAATCGTTTTGGTCGCATTCTGCAATTTTTTTTTCTATGTACAGAAATCTAAAAAGACCAAATTGACGGTCCATTTGCTCAAAACGTGCAGTAAATGGCATAACTGCTTGATCTAACAAGACATTAAAAAATTCCACTCGATATTTTTCATTTTGAATCTGTCAACGATTCATCTATGCTTTCGAATGCCTCAAATTATGACAGCTGGAAATATGATTTCATCTGATTTCATCTATAATTCTTGAGCCCATTCTCTTCACGAAATATGAGCGAAAACAACTCAATTTTCTTTGTATTTTATCTTGAACTCGGCTGCACTATTTATACATTCCAGTGCAATGTCAAATAACATGTCAATTGATTGCATCAATTTGCTGATCATATTTATTTGAAACAATAAATCGTACCAGATGACTGAAGTTGCCAGATTTTGTTTCAGTTGTTTCGCCAATCCAGTTGCTTCGATAATTGATTTAGGATTGTTGGTATTTTCAGACACTTCCACCGATGCATCGTACACTGCTCCATCTTGTTCACAAACAGCTTTAACAGTAACCATCTTGCATTCCCTACGTATATCTCAAATAGGCTTTGCAGTCACATTTTTACATGAGTTTTCAAGATCTTCCATTGCTGTGTTGAAGCACAAAACAATGCATAAATTTAATGCAAAACTCCATTAAGTGTTGATGCAACCACTGAAGATTTTGCCATGTCTCCAAGAATAGATGAGACTTTAACATCCACATGGCACATAAAATGATTTTGGATTGAATTCAAGTTGAAGTTTTTGTACAGCCCGATATTCGCCCCTTGGCCTGTTCAGTTCTGGAAACATAAATTCAGATCTTCAAGCTTTTATAAGCATGCTTCCGCGAGACCCAAACCAGTGCTGTCGTCGACAGTCATGAATCCCACAAAATATGTATTGATTACTACTGGTGTACTCAAAATGTTGCATATTCGCAAAATCATAGTCAATGGCTCTTGGTGACCAGCCTCAAATGTGCAATCCAAAATGATGGAATAATTTTTCGAATTTGGAAAATTATTTTTTTAGTATTTTAAAGGCGACAACAGCGATCAGATTAATTACCTAATTTTGAATTCTTGGTCATGAACTTCTTCAATTTTTAAACCTCGTAAATAATCCTATAGGTCTTAATCGTACTTTCCAGACCTGAGGTATCTCTGAATGTCAAAGAAAATTTTCATAAATCTACTTTCTATGCCATTGTTGACAAACTTGAGACAGAGATGAGTAGACAAGGACGGGTATATAATGATATAGCAGTTTCATTTTCTTGTTTGGTCGATGTACCATAAACATCTCAGTGTTTTCAAGGACTAATAAATTCTTATCCTGAATATATGTACAATAATTTACATACTGAACTACGAAAGTTATACTCATATATTCATAACAAGTTTCTTGCATCAAAGTCGTAATACTACGCGTCCAGTCATGCTGAATTATACAAAGTGATAGAGACAACATCAAGTGTGATTTTTCAAATGTCAAAATCGCCTTGCGCATATAAAATTAATGGTTACACCGTATAAAAAATCAAAGTAGATGAAACAAGAAATGGTTCCTTGTCTCTGCTGATGATTGAGGAAGACTTGTGCACAATTAATGCTGATGATGTACTCAAAAACATTGCCGTATGCAAATCTGTGTGTACATAATATTGCACATACCAGCGGTCAGTGGAGGCTCGGAGCCAGAGGCAGCAGGGGGAACCCATGAGGGTTTGAGCCTAGGGCAACAAAATGGCTTAATCCGGCCATGCTTTTATACTTTGGAAAACAGCAATGTTGCCGCATTTGCTGAGAAGATTTTATAGGAACTACAAATGGGAAACATTGATATCACAAACTTTCGAGGACAGGCATACGATGGCACATCTGTGATGTCAGGAATTAAGACTGGCCTTCAAACTCAAATAAAGAAACTTTCACCCCATACCATCTATGCTGATTGTTGTGCCGATGTTTTGAATTTGGTCACTATCGAAGCAAAGTCCGTAAACAGTGATGTGCAGTTGTTTTCCGGCACAGTTGAAAGTTTGTATGCATTATTTACGTCTAGCTTACCACGTCTACATACTCTTAAAGAGCATCATAAATCTCAATATGAATCAACAATAGTTGCTCTGAAATGACTTTCTGATACAACATGGGCAAGCCGTAATCATGTAGTTGATGCAGTTGTTGGATCATTTTCGGCTCCTCTAGCCTCTCTAGAAGATATAAATTCAAGGGAATCAACAGAATATAATGGAAGTGTTAGAGTAGAAGCTATGGGACTAACTGTTTTAATAGCAAAATATTCTTTAGTTTTTTCTTATGTTTATTATTTGTACAAAAGTTGTTGGATAATATCTTCGTGTTATAAAACTACCAGCAGTGCTAGAGCATTGACCTTGCATTTGTAAAACAATTTATCGATGTTGGAAGAAATAAGTTTGTTGAAATGAGAAGCAATAAAGCTTTTGAAATTCTCAAACTAAAAGTAAATGTCAAATCATTTATTAACGAAAATCGTTCCAAACTAGATTTTATAAACAAAATTTAAAGAAAAGCGAATTATTTGCACACAAAAAAGTATGGCTGGCGAACTTAGCAGAGATGAAAGGGCTGATGATCAAACTACAAAATTTAAATCTGAAACGTACTTCACTATCTTGGATACACTTGTAACAGAAATATATTCTCGATTTAATGACTTTCGGGGCACAGTTATTCGTATAAACTAAGTTTCGTTCTTAGATAAAAAAAAATATACGATTGAAATAAATTTAGGTTACCAGTTTTAAAACATCTGATTATATTATTGATTCTGCTTGACTTGTTTTATGATTTGGAAAATTTACTAAATTAGTAGGCTAATAATTAGTATAAGTGGAATGATAGGTTATTAGTAAAAATTTTCGGCGCCCCCTGAAATTATCCTGCCCCCCCCCCACGCAGACAAAGCTAAATCCGCCACTGGGAAAACAGTCTCATGGTTGTAAAAAGAAATTCCATACACAAAACAAAATAATGAAATAACTTGCAGAACTCCGTTACTGTGGATTAAAGTATGGCAATAACATTCAGTTTCAAATTTAACATTTGGTGTTTCACTTCCCTAAATATTTTTGGCCATTGTTGAAATCCAATTGAGGATATTATGAAAGTAAGCCGCACATGTTGGAGTCAAAATGTTTACTATTTAAGTCATAGTCTGAGGGACCTTGCGTGGCGCTTCATGCTACGGACCAAAGTCTACCAACTAAATATGAATTTATTTCCTTTACTGTTATGCATTTTTATCTGGAAAAACCGCCTGCCATTATGATGTTGTCTAGGATGATTGCCTTAGAACAGGATGTCCAAAGTTTTTGTATGGTGGGCCTTAATCCTTGAAGTAAAGATCGTACACGTAAATGCTATTAAATTAATTAATTGCTAATCTTTCTCGCAGTGCGCACTATCTTTTATAACCCTTTTCCGTGATCAAAGCGAGCTAAAATTTAGCAGGCAGGCTGTAGACTGTAGACATTTTTTTTACGATACTATAAATTATAAATCATTTACATATTTATTGAGACATAACTAAAAAATATTTTTGGATTGTCGTGCGATGCGTATTATAATGAACATTATTTTAGTTATGCCAACTTATGTCTCGTATATAAAGGATTTATAGTTTCTAGTCAAAAACTTTTTTTCATGTGGATTTTTTAAATTTAATCCTTTATACAGTGGCGTAGCTAGACCTTTTGCCGCCCGGGGCGGTCTCAAATATGCCGTCCTTTTAGGGGCCGCCCATAAATGACGTCACGCACCGGGGGGGGGGGG
>MUZC01000551.1:276783-306398 GCA_002072015.1 Radix auricularia | reverse complement strand
CCCACCCCAAATGAGACAAAAGATATTCCAAATTTACACCCCAAAACTTTAACAATTAATATGCTTTCTTTTTTTTTAAATATATGAATTTGGATTTTTGTTAAATAAAAACAGAAATTGTATACGTCAGCATTTAAACATATTTTTTATTATTTATAAATTTCCTTACTCACCTAACTTTCATAGTCGAAAAATTGTTTATTATGTTATCAAAATTTATATTATTTGTAATATCATATTCTATGGACAATATTACAAGATTTTGTAGTCTTAAATAACTTATTGTGGAGCGAAAATATTTTTTTTCAACTTCATTTTGGAGAAGCTCTAATAGATCAAGGGGGTATTTCAATATGTCCCCTCTTTTTTAACATAATGCCTCTTCTTGTAGTGTAGGTACAGCCAAGGCTGGTCTTAGGCTCCTGCAACCTATACGGTCACAGTGAGCCCAGCACTTTCATAGGCCCAACCTATCTAAATTTTCACTTATTATCCTTATCCCTACCCAAACTGGAGCCCACGCAATCAGTTTCGCATACTAAGCTGCATAGGGGCCGCAATAGCTAAGACCGGCCCCGTGTACTGCCATAAAAACCTGGATCCTTTCTCTTTCAATCTCGAACATTTCTTTATCATTGTAAATAAAGAAATTTAATTGATGTTCAAATTCTTCATTTAGAATCCTAGATGGTATAGTATTATACACGAATATTTTCTTGCAAGGACATGTAACTCATCACTTCGTTCTTTTATTTTCTTTTATAATTACATCCATGTATAAAAAAATTTCTCGTTGTACTTCTTGCTCTAAAGATAGAACCACGTCTTCTGAATTTTCCCCACTCATATTTTTCTACTTTTAACTTGGTATATAGGCGATATTTCCAACTCTCTGTAACAGCGTTCTGTAATAGCACATATCTTTGTTTCATCAAATGGGTTTTCATAGTTTGCATTAATTT
Source organism: Radix auricularia (assembly GCA_002072015.1). Lineage (NCBI taxonomy): Eukaryota > Metazoa > Mollusca > Gastropoda > Lymnaeidae > Radix > Radix auricularia. The sequence goes on along the minus strand of MUZC01000551.1, from coordinate 305,436 downwards.
AAAAAAGACGGGCTCCCATTGAGATACCATAGAAAAGTAAAAGATTGCCATGAACTGGGTAAAATTCCAGCATCTGATCTCGTTTTACTCGTCACTTCCGATGTCAATTTTCCAAGACGCTTGAAATTTTTAAGTATGTCTTTTTCTGAATACTTATGTCATTGTGGTGTTTATTAACGGAGAAATGGATAATCGTTCATTTTTAATGAATAACCGTATATTATTGAAAAATACAAGCTATATGTGTTAATTTAATGCAATAAAAGTTCATTTAAAATAATTTTATAAAACCTGAAACAGTAATATATTTTACAACTTTCAATTTAAACACAATTTTTGAACCACTATGTCATGTAGGTCCTTGTTAGCGCATCATTCTGCGAATTTCGAAATTCCACGCTAAAACTGTCGTGCAATATTAATACTACATATATTCGGACCAGCGGTGATGTGTGTGTTTTTTTTGTGTGTGTGCAGTTTTCTTATAAAAGCGCCATCTGTGACGTATACCGCTTAATTTTGCAAATAAATAGTTACCTTTTTGAGCGATTTTAAATTTTTAAACTGTTCTGCGTTAGTTTTAACAACTACCATGTAATCAAACAAATGCTGCACGAATCAATTAATTTTAACTCAAAAATGAGATTCTTTTTGTTTCACTATGGTTTTCCTCCATCCAAAGAAAATGGGCGATTTTCGGAAATGTCTGGGTTTATTTTTCAAATGCCCACAAATGCCGCCCTTTGAATGAGTGCCGCCCGGGGCGGACCACCCCCTCCGAAAACTAAAACTAAAACCTTCGTTAACGAAAATGTTGACTTTTTCGTCAACGAGAACTAAAACTAAAACTAAAATTAGCGGCAAGACTAAAACTAGACGAAAACTAAATCTGATAGACAAAAGAATGAATAAAAACTGAAACTAAAACTCCCCAACGAAATAAAATCTAAAATCCCCATTTATCGTTCTTTTCCTGTACTGCGGGCGAACCATCTATTCTAAGAAATTATTTTATTATTATGACCTAATTTCTTTGATGATCGCGCATGCGCATCAACTGGGCGATATTATAAGTCATCAAAATAATACAATTAATTAATGTTGAAAGTTGACAATGACAACAACAGGAACTGGTGTTGGTCGAGTAAGTGGACGCCTAAAATCGAGTGATGTTTGGGATTATTTCACGTACCGTATAGATTTTAACAAAAGTGAATGTTTGGTGACTAACGACGGTAAGAAATGCGAATGGCTGCTCGTGGGAAGGAATCCCACAAATCTAACACGGCATTTAAAAGCTTGCCACAAGAAAGAAAATGATGCCATGGAAGAGAAAGAGAAGACTAAAGTAGCGGCAGCACCCAGTAAATCAACCAAGTTGCCAGCTTTCAACTCTTCTGCCTCAAGGAAAATTACCAACATGCTTGGTAATAAACTTAATAAACACAAATATTCTGCACAAGTCTGCTGAAAATATTTCTAGAATGCAAGCTCTGACACGATTCATAGTATAGCGAAAACTGTTGTTTACACGTCGTTGGTAAGTAATCATGTATTTTTTTTATTTCTTAGTAGTTACTACTTCTTAGAACCTATAAACAAAAAGTCACATAAAGACACATGTGACATATCATACCTGTAGTATCATAACCTTACGAACATTAAATTGTAAAAAAAAACTTTTTCATTATAATTTTATGTGTATTAATATGGGCAGCAGTATCACTAATTTTATTATGGGACAGGACAGGGCTTGAGAAAAATAATTGTTAGAATACTTAAAACTGTTAAAATTTGTACACATGGCAGCTAAAATAGCAAAACTGTTAAATGTGATTCATTTCATTGAATCAATATAAGAATAAATAAAAATGGCTGTATATTGCTACATAATAATTAATATGCAATTATAAAATGTAAATTGTAAAAAAATTACAATAATGAAAGAATGCAATTTACATGTACAGGTCGAGCATGAGGCATTCAGAGAGTTCTGCCAGGCAATGGATGCGAAGTTTCAAGTACCAGGCCGTACAGCTATACAAACGGCTTTTAAATCAGCGTGTGAAGAACTCAAAGAGAATATTGTGGAGGCCCTGGGGGCGAATTGTCGGCGCTCAGAGGGACAGGTCCTTTGAAGCTGGACGGGTGCGGCCGACGAACGAGGCCAACCTGGGACCTGTCCCTCTGAGCGCCGACAATTCGCCCCCAGGGCCTCCACACAATACAACATGCCCGGCGTCTTACCATTTGCTTGGATATTTGGTCTTAAAAAGGGGCCAGCAGCGTTCCTTGGTGTTTCGGCTTGTTTGTACAATCCAATTATACAGCAAGGTGAACATTTAACACTGAAAGTGTTTACTGTTAGTCATCCTCATACAAGTGATATGATTGCTGCTAAAGTTAGCGATTGCTTCGAAAAACGGGGTATAAAAACTAGCCAAGTCATGCTAGTTATTACGGACAATGGCGCTAACATGATAAAAGCTTTTAAAACCATGTTTGTTGATAGATGCGAAATTGGCACTGATTCTGATTCTGATGAGGAAGAGGATGATGAGGTTGACAATATTAATGAAGATAAAGACTATGACGATGCAATGGCAGAAACTACTGTTGATGGTCACTATTTGAAATTGAAACGCATGGCATATATGCCTCATTCTATAGAGCTAGTTGTTAATGAGATGTCAAAGTGTGCTGCCATACAACCGATACTTGATTCAGCGAGGCGTATGGTTGAAAAGTTTAGAAAATCATCTGTTGCAACCCAAAAGCTAGTGTTTAAGAGCAAGAAAACTCTTATTGCAGATTGTCCCACAAGGTGGTCAAGCACATTTCTTCTAATGCAGCGACTAATTGAACTGAAGGTTAGTGTGAATCCAGTAGCGAAAGAAATGGAAAGGGACACTCTTCTTTCAAGTGAATGGCAAAAAATAGATCAGTTACTGAAGCTTCTGCAACCATTTGCCGAACATACACGTTTTACTGGAAGGCGATAAAGTTGTTATGTCATCAGTAATTCCAGCACTTATGGACATAGAATATCATCTTCTTGAGGCACAGTCTGATCAAGCTCTGGACGCATCCCTAAAAGAGCTAGCAGTCACCTATTTGGATGGCTTGAGGCGACGATTCGAGTTTGCGTTGGAATCAGAGTCTGATATTTTTTAACCTATACCTTCTGCAGCTTGCCTGCTTGATCCTACAACTGTGTCAGCACTGTTCCTTTAAAGGAAAAGAGCATCTTCTAAATGCAGCAAAACAGTTTGTGTTGCGAGAAGAAACTGCTTCAACAGCAGCAGCCGCAGTAAGTACACAGCTTGGTCAAGTGCTTTCGGCTGCTGGTCAGCCTATTCCTAACCGAAATATCACTGCAACTGCGTCTCCTGATAGCGTTTGTTCAACAGCCCTGACTACATCTAAACATCCTCTCAAGCGCATCAAATCCCTGACGCAACACATTGCGAACACTGCACCTATCACTAATATTATATCTGCAGTTCGTGGGCCTGAAGACGAACTGGAAGATTATTTGTTGCACTATCAAGAAACTTCCACAGCAGTCAGTGAGGATGGCAATGGTTTAAGCTACTGGCAATCACAGAACGTTCAAAAAACGTTTCCTTTGCTTGCACCATTGGCTTTAGATATCTTGACTGCACCAGCTTCGGAGGCTTACGTGGAGAGAATTTTTTCTCTTTGTGGTGATTTGACTACTGGGAAAAGAAACAGCACTAATCAGAGTCTTGAAAAACGGGTCTTTCTCAAGCTGAACAGTAATTTGTTTTGACGTTTAGTCTTCACTCTTCAAGTGAACTGTTGTTACTTAGTTTAGTTAGTTCAGAGTTCTAGGTCTTAGAATGAATACATTTGTTTTAATTTTGACTTACGTTTTTGGTTTCTCCTTATTATTACGTTTTTAGTTGTTTTTTGTACATGCACTACAAGTCTGCTAGTCTACAACATAGTCAAAAATTGAGTCATGGCATTGGCATATAACACAATGTAATAGTGTGATTTATAATGTGACAATTGAGTGAATGGACTCAGTCTCAGTACACTGAGCTGTCATCTCTGTGACTGCTATTATTATGCTTAAATGTGTTTCAACAATTGTTCATGAACAATGATGTATTAGTTATAGGTGTTTACAAGACTAAAACTAAAAGTGAAACTAAAATGAATAAGACGAAAACTAAAACTCACGTGTTTTAGTTTTAGTCGACGAAAACTAAAACGAAAACTAAAATTGGGCCTAAAACTAAAACTAGACTAAAACTAAAATTATTACAGAAAAAACGAAATAAAAACTAAAACTAAAATAGGACCTGGGACTAAAACAACACTATATTGAACGACCTTTTTCTTTATAACTTTCCTGCTGCGCTGTGCGGTGCGTATTATGTTGACGATACTTTTGTAAAATATATTCCAGATCGGTAAATGTAAATGCTATTAATCCTAAGTAAAAAAAACTTTTTTTGTGTCTCCGAAGAGCATTAATTGCAGGTGATTCCCATTGGTGTTAAATTTATACCATTTATTTCATTTATCATTATTTTTGGATATGCATCAAACTGTTTTACCGCAATTTTAACAACTTTTTAAAAATTTTATCAAAGAAAATAGTAGTTGCATTCAACATACAGCATTACGTCACAACTGGTCGTTCTCAAAAGACGTCTCACGTTAAATAAATTACTAAGTCATAAACTCAACCTGCAGTGCACTTAACAAATTTTACTATGATGATAAATATGCATTCTTATTTCAAATTGCCAGCTCTCCGTTATTTAGTACAATAGGTGATTTGATCTGTTCAACATATAATTCAACATGTCCTTGTCCTTTTAAAGAAAACAAATCCACACCATCCGTTAGGGAGAAGGCGTCAATCAGTCTTAGGTCAGGTTTTTGTGTTGCTCGGCTTGAAGGCGCGAGGTGGAGTTGCTGTGTGGGGCGGCGTGACTGAGTGGTGGGCTGGGGTGGCTGATGGAGGAGACAACCACTACCCTCGCCACCAGATGTCCTTGTCTTCCCCTTCCAAGTCACTCTCCATCTCACTGGCTCGTTTCAACTGATTTAGCACGGCCTCCAGTTGGTCCTGGTGAGAGTACACTCCCAGGAGCGCCTTGTCCAGTGCTGGGTTGGTTGTGGGTGGAGGTGAAGTGGTGACGTCATGCACCACCATTTTGTGGACGCTGAAGAGGAAGACGAGAGCCACCAAGACACAAGCGACCTTGAAGTTGACCGCCGTCTGCAGGAAGAAAGAGAAAGATGAGGTTGGAGCGGCACGAGGAAGTGATGTCACTAGAATCATGCAAATATGTCATGCTCAGTGAAAGGGGTGATTATAAAGAAATGCTCTTATCTAGATCGTTTTGAAAAGAAATGAATGGACAGTTTTGATTACGTTTCATTGAAACTTTCAGTCTGGCGAGTCAATATCTTGTGTCGCTTTACATGATGTTCGATACATTGTTGTACTTACTGAATTGCTTACTTGTACATACTGAATTATTCACGTGTACATATTTAATTGTTTACTTATACATCATGCGACCGAACCGACGGCGGAACTCTGTTGGTCGTATTTAATATATTTCTGGTGCATAATAAATTGTTTACATGTACGTATTCAATATTTTCCTTGTACATTTTCAATTGTTTACTTGAAGTTATTGAATTTTTTTTTTGCTTGTACATATTCACTTTTTTGTTTGTACATATTTAATAATTTACTTGTACATATTCAAATATTTATTTGTACATACTTGCTTATAATTGTAAATCAACGAAAATAAACATCTTGATGCGATTAGTTACAGGAACGTAAATTGCAAATAACTTAGTTGATCAATGAATATTTCCCTTTCGCTGGTCTAAATTGTTTGAGAACATTAAAGTAGCAAGTAAATGAGATATGATTAGGGGCACTATACTAAGCCTCATGGTTTTTAAGAAATCGCTTCATATGTCAATTCAGAGGCGTCGCTAGTGGGCTGCGGATGGTGCACATGTACTGGGTGACACCATCACAAGGGTTGCCACCAAAATGTAAAGTTCTGTAATTTCCCGTTATTTGGAACTGGCAGACTCGGAGGTTATGGGGTGAATTGTGTGGGCGTGACACCATGAGCTACCGCAATGGATGACACCAACCCTAGTGACACCATGAGCTACCATACTGGATGACACCAACCCTAGTGACACCATGATCTACTGCATTGGGTGACACCAACCCTAGTGACACCATGAGCTACCGTACTGGATGACACCAACCCTAGTGACACCATGAGCTACCGCACTGGATGACACCAACCCTAGTGACACCATGAGCTACCACACTGGATGACACCAACCCTAGTGACACCATGAGCTACCACACTGGATGACACCAACCCTGCTGACACCTCTGGATATAGTGTCAATAAAAATGCTTTTCAGAGACTACTCACAGAGAAGCTAATTAAATACTTAAAAGATACTTTTACTATTGCTAGCACTTTAAGTAAAGTCATGAGAGGTGATACTTAAGCCCTAGTGATGCCTCTGTGTTAATTACTTTTTTTATTTTAAAGAAAAAAGCTAACTTACTAACTGTTACCAAATTCAAGAACTTTGGAATAGGATTTTTTTTTAAAATTTACCAATATGTTCATATTTATAGGAATTTATAAAATAGGCTAGACTATAACTTTTAACAATGTACCTTGAACAAAAAATTTACTTTAGGAATTGACCATTACGCTCTAATGACTTGGGACAGTCGAAAGTATCAATATCTAGTAAACCAACACTATCGCTCAATCAACAAGCAACCAACAAAAACGAGGCAATATGATCATAAAACGGAAGCGCAGCTGACTAAACGAGACGTCACTAAACCAATCAAAAGCCGACGTATTTTGCCGGAAATGACCTTTTATTTACTCTCATGAATCTAGAAACTTTTATTAGTAAATATGGAATTAGATCTAGAAATCTATAGTCTATGGATTTTTTATTTAAAAAAATTGACACGATCTTTAATGTGTTTATCATGGATTAGTCTAATGATGAAGTCATTCGCGCTCAAGATCAACTCTAGCTTGGAAATACGACGCAAAATACTGTACTAGAATATGCATCTTCTGAATGGGAACCATCCACCAAAGAAAACATTGATAAACTAGAACAAATTCAAAAAGAGCTGTCGGATTCATTACTGGAAATTGTTTAAAACTGACAAGAATAACGCCATTAGTTAAATCATTAAACCTTGAAACACTAGAAAATAGAATAACCAAAAGTAGTAATCATACATAAAGCAATTCATTCTAATTTAGAAATCAACACAAAGATAACTTAATACAACCCTCAGATAGACAGAAGGATAAAAACACCTCCTTATTCCGAATGCAAGAACAAACACATAGATCTACAACTTTTTCGATCTTCCCGTTCGGAATTCGGGCGAGGAATGACTTGCCTGAAGAAACCAGTAAAACAACACCTTAATCAAAAGTTAAAACTCTAATAAGACTTCAGGACGTAACACAAGCCATATATAAGCGTATGACGCAATAATCTTCTGTATAAAAGGACCGTCTGCAACAGGTAGTTAAGATAAGATAAAATAATAAATTAATCTAATACAACCCTCAAATAGACATAGGTTTTTTTTTTTTTTTAAACTTTTCTTATTCCGTAAAGAATAAACACATACAAATACATGTTCTTCCCGCGCGGATCTCGGGCGTCGGATGGGTTGCCTGATCAAATCAGAAAAATCAACTTACTATCAACATTTAAAACTACTAGATGCCCGTGGCGTAGCATACACAGTAGAGTTGCTCATAAATATTGCAAAGAAGGGGGGTGGACAGACACAAACTACATCGCGAAGAAATCAGAACAAAGCGAATGAACTTTGGGGCGTGGATAACTGCCGACGCATTATTGTTCTAGAAATATGTGCTCTGTGGTTAGCTACTTGTCACCCCCACCCTGCAACAACCTAGTTTGCCAAACATAAACTAATAGCCGACCCGCGTCGTAGCATACGCCGCTAATGCTTTAGTGACGGGTGAAGACTTCCTGAAAAACACAGATGTCCAAATGGGAAGGGTTTGGGCAAACAAATGTGAATAAATGAAAAGAAGGAACTATGGAGAGAGCAACATACAATTGTTGAATGCAACAACAGTAATTATTGAGGAGAGTGTGTGACTACTTTTCTGTCACTTGGCACAACGGAGAGCACGAAGTTATTATATCAATGACTTTAATAAATAAAATAAAAACGTACAGCCGTGTTACGAAGTCATGCAGGGTTGCCAACTCAATAAAACAATATTTACTGACAAATATAATAACTCTCAACAAAATTTACGGACAAAAGAAATGTATTAATAATGAAAGGTCATAGTAACAATCTCAATGATGTTTTTATCTTTTCTGGGGGAAATGGATATTATTATATACATATTACTATTAATAGAAGGTAAATAAATCTAATACACATTTTGTAATTCTTCTACTATATCAGATGAAAAATGACAATCAAATATATATAATTAGATTGTGCCGGGGCGCCGTGGCGCCTGCGGAGCCCACCTTTTTCAAAAGCCCAACTAACTTGTTCTTTTTTGATAATACGAAATATTAAACTTTCTGAAATGTACGCAAAGTATTTAATAATAGGGGTTGTTTTTTGCGCACCGATGCACACCAAACAATGACGTCATTTTAAATATTTTTACAGCGCTAATCCCCACACGATTTTTCAACTAACTGCTGTAGACTGTTGTACATCGTTCCTCGGCGTTCCACATCCCGTGAGTGAGTGAGTGACCTGGGCTTTTATATTATTTATTCTCAATGTAACATCCGTCACACTACTATTTTTAGATAGCTGCGCACCAAAACTACTCAACAAAAATATATAAGTTGCAATTTATGTACCGATGACGCTACTAATTTTAGAAACCAGCGCACCAAAAAATGATTAAAATTGTTACTGGAAATAAATGAATAAGACAAAAAAATTATAAAATAAATTAGATTTATGACGTCATTAAACTGAAAATTTCATAAAATGCCCATAGCTTATATATTGATTTTTTTCTGATGAACATTTGTTCAAAATTAAGAGATTGAAGCTGAAATATATTGATTTTTAAAACTTCCGTCATTTATGACGGGTGATACCCTGGTGCTATAATATTTGATCACTAGTTATGTACTGTGACTGGTTTCTGTGAAGTCTAAAAGTTTGTGTCTGTTATTTGTAATTTGTATAAATTATATGATTTTTTTTAATTCCTTGAAACCTGTTAACATGCTTTCTGTTGGTTAGCAGCAGATAAAATTTATTACATTTTAATAAGAATTTCATTGTAATTGTACTGGCATTGTAATGTGTTCATAAAAACTAAATATGAATAAGAAGAAACATTTTTACACGCTTGTTTTGATGTTTATTGGTTGTGCAGGGCGAGACTTTTTAAATGTTAATTTGACTATGAAATTAAAAAAGTTCAAATATACCACATACTGCTTTGTACTGATAACTTAGAGGATTTTTGTTTATTAAAGTTTATTTATTTATTATTTTGGGGTGGGGGGGTAAACAATTTTGAAATATGAATAGAGAGTTATTGTCATCTGCTTAGTGTGGAGTTTGAATTTTCCTCTCAGTGGGATTCTCTGACATGCTATACTTTTAATGTGATCACTAAGGCTGTTAAGCAGTGGTGTAGCTAGGGTCATGTGCGCCCGGAGACATGACACAAAATTTGCGCTCCTTGTCAGGCCGAAAGTTTCTGGGGGTTCACTGAGCTCCAAAGATAAATTCTAAATTTTACGACTTATATGGTTCATTTTCGAAGCATCTGGTATTTTAATGAAATATAATACAGACTAATAATTCTCTATACGATTATAAACAATTTATTTGAAAAAAAAACAACACCCTACTAATTATACATGTCTCTAATAGACTTCACTTATTCTAAAATAAATTGATCCTCCTTGATTTGAATGCCGCAAACTCGTCAATCACGTTGTCAAAATTGATATTCTCAAGTGTTTCCCTTTCGATGCTAAGGAATGCAAGATCACCCAGACGATCTTGTCCCATTGAAGCACGTAAATAAGACGAAATAAGCTTCAGTTTCCTGAAGGACTGCTCACAGCTTTCAGTTGAAACAGCAATTGCTAGTTGTATTTGAAGTGAAATGCGCAGATTGAGAAATACGTCATCTCCACATGAAACAGTAAAATCAAGAAGATCCAAAGGAGTTTCTGGTTGAACTTCAGTACGGTACTGAACAGTATTTTTCAATCTCCGATTTCTGTGCACAATTCGTGACCATTGACGTTAGTGTCGTAGAAATTAGCAAAATCTCAGCAATTTTAACGAAGTGTATCGGCTTTTGTCTTAGCAAGAAGAGTTTTTGTTGTTTAGGTTTTTTAGATGCATGTATAAAGCGCATTGATGTCTCATGTTGGAGTCGATCAATTACGCTGTTCATATAATGTGAAATTTCTTCTTATGCAGAAAGTTCTGTATCTCTTTTTAATTCTCCAGGCTCCAGGCATCCTCCAATGTCTTCTGATCCTTCAGTCAACCTCGATTCCCCAAGTTGTGCATCTTCTTTTCCATTGTCTACCGCAACCTGGCTCAAATTCTCACGAATGTTGACAATTTTTTGCTTAAGCGATTCAAGTTTAGATGCGGCTTCCTTGAAATCACAGTAGGATTCTGCAACCGTTTCTGGACACTATCAATTTCCCCAAGTAGGATGTTCCAGAAAAGTAACAAAACTAGGAAGTTAAAGTTTAATATACCTACCAGCAAAGCTTCTGAATCACATCTGGTGTCAGGCGTCATATTTGTATGTTCTGATATTTTTCCAACAGCCCTACCAGTTCATCTACTCCTTCATAAATTCCACAGCTTCTGATCGTGCACTCCAACGTGTTTCAGAGTCCCTCTTCATAGTGATTGGTACAAGTCTTTTTAATTATTCCCAAAGAGTTGTTGAATGGGAGAAATAATAAATTTACACTTTCAACGGTTTCAAAAAACATGATAATAACTGGATCCTTTTTAGCTTGGTGCACAGTTTAAGCTGTGGTTGTCATTGTTGATGAACAATGCTCTGTGATTTCTAGCATATATTTGCTGTTAAAGGCTGGATATATGGCCAGTCATTACAGCAGCATTGTCATAGCATTGGCACCGACAGTCGGCTAGCGGTATGTTATCAGATTCCAGTTTCCCTACGATAACTCTTTCAGCCCTGCTGCATCTTTGGAATGTATCTGTCTGAGACATAAAAATGATTATTTTATGGTTACTAATTTTTTTTTTAGTTTGAAAATCTAAATCCACAAATCTGATAACTTAAGAAAGATTTTTCCTGTGTCCTAGATCGAGTGTTGAGTCAAGTAAGATACCGCATTACTTGTTTTTTATGATTTCACCCAACAGGTGATTCCTTACAGTCAATGTAAGTGGGTTGAAAAATTCATTTTGGACTTCCAGTGATAAATAAGATAGTGAAGCTTGATTTTGTCGGGCATTTTGTTGGTGTTTTTCTAACAGGTGATCCTTCTGAGCAACAAGTTTGATCACAGAGAGATAGGAAAGAGAGGCGGTGTCTGATGTTTCTTATGAAAGGAATCCAACTTACTTTGACATACCGATACAAGCGCGTGAGAGGAGAGACCTTCCCTCCCCTTTCCAAGATCAAGCTTTTTCTTAAAAGCAGACACTTTTTCACTGAAATTGATATAATGTGTCTGCGTTCCTTGCCAAGTTGAATTAAGTTGATAGAGTTCTTCAAAAATTTCAGCCAAGTAAGCCAGAACAGCAACCCGTAAGATTTGAGTTTTCTTACAAGAAACTCTCTTGTGTCATCACGTAATTCACAGTCTGCTAACCAGCGAACTTCAATATATATCAGTAACTGTTAATGCTCAAGATTCATATTCGAACATAAGGAAGCAAGAGAAGATAATTTAATGGACGAGTCTTGATAAAATTAAAAAAAACTTTTATGGCCAGGTCAAAAATATATTTTAAGTATGCAATAATTTCATTTACTTTCTTGTCTTTCTCGATGAATCATACAGTGCGTAAATTTCATGCTATGCTCACAGACCACCTGGCACATCTTCGTGGACCACGGGTTGAGAACCATTGCTTTAAGCGACTCCTTTTTCTTGTCTTTGGTTGTTTTTACCTTTTAGTGTCGTCTCTATCTGTTATATTAATAGCATCGCATTTGTCTCTTGCTGCTCCCCAAGTCTCACTCCCAGATACTCACAGTTTTTTTATTACGCCATCAGAATCCTACATTATGGATGAGTCCTTTATTTATGAGTAGAATGGCACCCCTTAACGTTCAATAGGGGGCGCCTTAAAATCATGCTTGCCAACTGGTTTGTAATGAAGATATTTTCGGAGCTCCAAAATTCAATCTTGCAAACGTATTTTGGGTAAATTATATAATGAGTTTAATACTCATTTTGGCGCCCCCTAACGCGGCGCCCGGGTACATATGTCCCCCTGCCCCCCTCGCTACGCCACTGCTACTGTTGGTCTTTTTAAGACAGACGAGATTTCTTCATTTCTGCAAACGACATTGTTGCGTGTCAGGCAAACTTTAAAAAAAAAACTCCTGATTTTTCTCGGGTTAGATATTTTAAACAGTTTTATCAAGTATCCTTTTAAAAACTCGCAATCAGTAAATGATTAGCTGTATTTCGCTATCAGTATTGCTTCATCATTAATTGCCGTGATTAATTCTCATATGCCTGTCAAATTCTCAAAAATAAGCTTTGCTGTGAGCTTAATACAGTTTCCATTTGTTGTTTCAGCTTTTCAATTCGTTCAGTTTCAGTCAGCTTTTCATGGTTAGCATGCTTGGTGTGGTGGTGCCTCTTGTTATTGAATTTTTTGAAAACTGCCATACACTCCAAACAAGTCAAACACATGCACTAGTTTTGCCGTTCATTAAAAAATCGATTTTTACCGCTGGCCGCCAACGAATTTTGTACACTTAATAGCACATAACTTTATCAGGTTGTTTTTTTTAAATTTTACTTTGCTAAAAAATAAAACGTCATCGATTTTCGTAATCTTTTGACGAACAGTTCAACATTTCTTATAAATATAATGTCGATACAGAAATAATTCGTCAGTCAATTATTTTTTTCAGATGAGGCCGCAGGCCAGTTAAATTGCTTCGCGGGCCGATTTTGGCACTCGGGCCGTACCTTGAACACCCCTGGAGCAGACCGTCAATAAGATCATATTTTTTAAAAAGTCGAATGTTTTGTAAAAACTCGGACCCTTATGAATTGAAAACAAATATGGCGGACGGTATTGATCAAGCTATGCATGAAATGGAGGAAAGAGAGGAGCGTGAACATTTCGCTCGAGTTATTAACTCCTTTAAATTTTACAAGTGAGACACCTATTTAATCTTTAGCTTTAGAACTTCATTTATATTTGATAAGTTCCACTGGCCGTGTGGAAGGAGGAGTGTATAGGCTCGTGATGCAAGCAGTGTCTCAGTGTGATCAGTGTCGGTCAGTGTCGGGGTCAATCCCTCAATGGTGGAATTTTTTTTTTTTAATTTTCTTTTCACACTCAATTGTAACATACCGGCGAACACTTGATGTGAAATACTATATTTGTAGATACTGCAGGATTACCGATACCAAATTAATATGTTTTGGGGGTGGTTTACGTATCTTGGATTTTTCTTATACTTATATGTCGAAATTATTTTACATGTTAAAATTAGGCCTAGTTAAAATGATTAACCTAATCAATTCCAAACGACACAGAAACAGCACTAAAAATTGAAAACATAATAAAATAATAAAAAAATGATATTAATGATATGTAAAAAAAAATGTAAACCCTTACATTTTGAGTAAGGCAAAGTGTCGGAGGAGTTAAAAGGGAAGGAGAATTTAATAGGGAGGCGTTATTCGGAGATTTTTACGAATAACGCCCGGCGTTATACGGAGAAATCTCTGAATAACGCCGGGCGTTATTCGTAAAAATCTCCAAATAACGTCTGGCGTTATTTGGAGATTTCTATTTATAGAAACAATCAGTACTTTAGTCTCATTATAATTTAGGATTATATTATATGTAGCTGTCATAGATTTAAAAAAAAAAAAAATCAAATAAATAATTCTTAGTCTTGTTAGCTCTACTAATTGATTTGCAAATAACATTATAACTATAATAATGTTAAAATAGTAATATTGATTTCATTGTCATTAGTTTTAGCCCCAATAGCCAATAATGACTACACAATTAATGAATTAACGATAATGTTGATATATTTAGCTGTGTATTATAGTATGTATATACATCTTTTAAGTGGTATTTTACTGATAATTACAACATTTGAGATTTTAGCCTTTTAGTTTAGAAAAAAAATAATAATCTGAACACCAGTCGTAACTTGAATAATTTTGAAACTCGCTGCCTATTATCCTATTTGTATTATTATATTATCAACTGGTCAACTGTGTGGACCTGGAGTATGTGCGACTGGTTGACAATAATTTTCTACATGGTACTTATTTTTTATCCAACCACAAAAAAAAAAGAGAATTTAAAAAAAAAATAATATTTTGTTAAAATTGTGGCACCCCTACTAGATTTAAATGGCTATGGATCATTGAAGTACGCTCACTGACATTGACGACGATGAAGATTGAATAAATTAATATTAAAATTATTAATTTAGTTTCATTACCGTTAGAAGTCATTGTTAGTGACCACTGTTAGTGTTAGTTAGTGTTAGTAATGCTTATATTATAATTATAAGTTATAAATTGTATTATTATTTATTATTAATTTAGTTTCATTACCGTTAGTTAGCCGTTTGAAGTCATTCATTGTTGTTAGTGACCGCTGTTACTGTTAGTGTTAGTATGCTTATATTATAAGTTATAAATTGTATTATTATTTTTTTTAAACTCCTAGAATAATGATTTAACAAATTAATTTAATCAATCTTCATCATCACAATCACAAGTGGGGAAAGTTCGTTCACTAGTTAGTAGTAGTAGTAGTACTAGTACTTAATACACTTAGACTTAGTAGTAACTTAGACTTATTAGTTCAAGTCTAAGTTACTCTAAGCTTAATCGCGGGGTTTCCAACTCTAAAGTGCATAACAAAAACTACTTTAGCATATTACTAATAAAAAAAAAAAACCAACGTGAAAGTAATTGAAAAAGAAATTGGAAAGTTAAAAAAAAAATAAATAAATAAAAATAAAGTGTCGTAATTGAAACCCGAACCTCGGACCACTGTTAAAACTAAAACAAATATGAAACGCACTAACCATTGGACCACAGAAGCTCATGTTTAATTGAAATATTTAAGAATCTTATATCAAACTGGCAAGAAGTGACGTCAAACGCTATGAATCATGGGAAAAATCTCCCAATAACGCCCGGCGTTATTCATAAAAATCTCCGAATAATCACTTCGATTTAATATCGTACGACTTCATAAATGTGTGGTACTGTTTTTTTAAGTCAAGGTAAACGTCACCAACAGTTAACAATTTCACCAACCTCTATTCTAGAGGCTACTACCTAATCTTACTAGTTTGCTACTAAGACCATAACTTATGGCATAAGACTA
Source organism: Radix auricularia (assembly GCA_002072015.1). NCBI lineage: Eukaryota > Metazoa > Mollusca > Gastropoda > Lymnaeidae > Radix > Radix auricularia. The sequence goes on along the minus strand of MUZC01000551.1, from coordinate 289,760 downwards.
CTACTAATATTCATATTAAATATTAGTTTAATAAGTTAAACTATAGACTCTTGTTTTATTTTTATCAGTCCATGTATTCTTTCTCTGATACTACCCCAACCAAAATATGCTTTGAAAACTGCATTAGATTCATTGGAATTGCACCATGAACCATTGGCCATTGGTCGTGGCCTTGTAAAAAACACAAGAAACAAAGTTATTTTGTACAAAAAAATCTAATGTGTAATGATGATTTTTTTCTATTAAATTTCTAATTTGAGTAGGATAAGAATAATTTTGATTTATTTTGTTCAGAATGCATAGCCTGAAAAGATTGCAGCTCAGCAAAGTCTCCTACAATAATTTGAGTGAACAGCACAAAAATAGAATTCTGGGATACATGGACAACATTGATACAATTCAGACCTGCATTGTCCACAACTATGAAGTGATCAAGCTTATTCTTCAGGACTGCCAGTATATGTTTCTTAACAAGGATGAGTGCATATCAGATGGTGTTAGTTCACTTTATACAAATATCTAATTATTATTTACTGAAGACATGCTTAATGCAAAATAGATAGATGACTAAAACTTAAAAATATCTGCCTACAGATTTTATTTCTTCATTTTTCAGGCACATTGAAAGGAATTACTTTAACAGTGTACTTCAGCTTCAGGAGTTAAAAATCTTATTTTTCTTAAACTATGCAAGAACTACCATTAGCTAATATCAGTTTTACCAAATATTTCCTGACTGCTTATTTATTTTTTAGGACTTTGAACGAGCGAAAAAAGCAGACTGTGCCCCTCCAACATCAGAAGAAATGGATAAAGTAAAGACGACACTGAGACAAATAATGAGAGATTGGAGTGAGGATGGGCGTTCAGAGAGGGAAGCATGTTACCAACCAGTGATGCATGCTGTCTTGACACGTCTTGGGTAGAACTGTTAATTGTGCTTAACTATTTACACATATTTATTTTTTTCAAAGAAATTTTTTTTTCCAAAGTTATGTTAAATCCAAAATTAAAAGCACAAAAAATGTGTTGTTAAATTTAAATCCATGTCTAAGTAAAGGCCTATGGGGCAAATGAAGCAGTCTTCACAACTTTGTGTAGCCACAGCATACGAAGGGATTGTGTGGCTAGGATAATGGCCAGCAACCTTATTTTCTCCAACTAATGTCAGGTGTGCACCAGAGCTGGGCGGACTCAGGGACACCCTTGACCCATGGGAACAGATCCCACATTCACAGAGACTCAGCACACTATATAGGTCTACGTGCCTCTTCTCCTCCATGTCCCATGTCTGTCTTTTAAAATGTATTTACGTATTCCCTTTAGGTCACGCAAGCCATCAGAAGTTAAGATCTTAGTGCCAGGTGCTGGCCTAGGCAGGCTGGTATTTGAATTTGCCAGGCTGGGCTATTCTTGTCAGGGAAATGATTGGAGCTTACATATGCTCCTAGCATCCAACTTCATATTGAACAGGTGATATATGAGGTTATACTTTTAAAGATGGCTTTACAACTTTTTAAAATAAATTAATCTTCCTATAAGAGATGTAGACATTGTTTTATTGACATATCTTAAACTTGTATTGGTAGATGACTATGTGAAAGTCGTAGATTTAAAGATATTTATTTTTTTATAAATTATAATCTCCAAATTATATTTTGTGTATCTCTATGAATGCATTTCTATTATTGCAAGATAAAATGGAGTATTAATTGTCATACTCTGCTACACATCTGGCAGTAAACAAAGGCCATCTATATTGTTTTTTTTTGTTGCCCATTCTTTTTTTGATACATCTTCATACTGAGTGACAACACCATTGTCTGTCTTCTTATGTAGTAGTGTGCACACCCACACCGCGCCGCACCATGGGCATCGCACCGAGATGCACTGGGGATGAAGGAGGAAAGGGAGTGGAGAGAGAGAGTGACAGTTGGGTGTGCCATGGCAAGATGTTGATTTGTTTTTATTGGTGTTCAAATAAACGTGTTTATTATTCTTACCTACAAGAATTGGACTTGATTGTTTTAAATAAACTTAGCCACTCGGCTGTAGTAGTGTGCACACCCACACCGTGCTGCACCATGTGCATCGCACCGAGATGCAGTGGGGATGAAGGAGGAAAGGAAGTGGAGAGAGAGAGTGACGGTTGGGTGCGCCGTGGCATGTTTTTATTTGTGTTAAACAAAAGTTGTTCATATCTTTACCTACGTGAATTGGACTTGATTGTTTTAAATAAACTTAGCCACCACTCGGCTACACTTACATCATGAATCTGTTAGAGTTAGGAGCCCAACCAAAGAATGTGATTCTTATATCTTTGAGTTATTAACCTACCTCGCCGTACAAAAAAAGATGTGCCATTACAATTACAGTTTACAGCCTTGTAACCAGTGTGGTGCACTGAGGAGAAAAGCTGTCTCTCTTTGCAGCAGAACCCCTCTCTCCATGCATTCAGTGTATGTGAGAAATTAACAGCTGCTAATACAGCTTGGCACCAATTGCATCACAGAAATCTCTGAAATTACAAGGAGATATTGATGGACTTTGGCATCTACAAACTTCACTTTTGATTTAGTGCCATTTTCTTACTTATGCTTACCTTTAGTGTATTGATTCACTTCTAATGATGACAAGTTAAATTATTATTCGAACAATATCTATGTTTCATCAAACTCAGGAACAATTAAATATGTATATCTTTTTTTCAGTTATCTTGTACTAGAAGTATTTCTTGAATATCTTCCATAATGTAATTTTTTAAAGAGTTAACAGAAATTGCATCTTCTTTCATACGTTTGATAAATGCCATAAAATATTTGTAAATAAATGTCTCAAAAATTTCTGTAAATCAAGTTATTTTCACTGCTATATGAGGTCAGTTTACCCCAATACTGCCTTTTTTTTATCCATTCATAAAAATGCATAACTTTGTTTTATGCTGTATTAATTAAGGCTTTGTATAACATTTTCCTGCAGAACTCTTCATTCATTTTTTAATTTTAAATAAAGCAAAGTTTTAATACAATAAAATTAAAAACATTTTGACATTTTTATTTCGCTCAAATGCTTTTTTTTTTCAAAAAAAGCATTTATGATTATGACATAAATGGATTGCCCCCCCCCCCTTTTTTTTTTACAACACACACTTCCAGATTCACCATATATATTTCATTGACTTTAATACCTTTTCAAATTGTCTTTAACTATTTATTTCAATCTGTCATCAGATGCCATGAAAGGAATTCCATGGTTTTCTACCCCTGGGTTCACCAGTACACAAACAACCTGGCCACTAAAGACCAGACCAGGCGCTGCATGTTTCCAGATATATCACCTTTACAGATTAGTTCAGAAGCAGACTTCTCCATGGTGGCTGGAGATTTTACTAAAATCTATACTGAGCCCAGTAAGTAAACAATTCAGATCTAGGCAAGTAGCATAGACAAAACCCATTCAATTCTACTATTACCATACTGTGCAATGTTTTTAGTATTCTGCATATTAATGATTCACAAATCCAACTGCGCTGCTAACATATTTGTTGGGTATGTCGAAGATTTCTTTAATTACCAGAGTATTGCACTAGTCCAATGGTGGCCAAATCACAGCTCTTGACCGTTAGACAATTTTTGAAAGATATCTCCAATATTACTGGAACATTTGCAAGCAAGATTTCATGACCCATAGTGTTTCAACGCAGCTCTCAGCAGTATTTTAATATTTATAAATGGCTCTCGGTTACTACATGTCTGGCCACTGGCCACCCCTGCACTAGTCATTAAACTTTGATGAAATCTAACCATTGTCTGTATTGATAACTCAACATATTTTTGGTGTCCTTTTGGTTGTCATATCATACCTTTGAAAATGTCTGAAGTGTTACCCAGGGGGTATGTCAGTTTCCTCTTATAACTGACCAGCAAACAAGTAATTGCTATGCACATTTAGGGTATTATATGATGAAGAACTGCTGTCTGAAGACATTGAAAGTAAAAGAAACCAGTTCAGATATCATAGCACTTTTCTGATTAGTTGTAGTTCCTAAGTGATAATGTTAGAAATTGAAGACTATAATAACCCATGATGTACCATGTGCAGGCATTTTGTTTATATCCTCCCAGATTCCTGGAATGCTGTAGTTACTGTATTTTTCTTGGACACAGCTCACAACATTATTGAATACCTTGAAACTATATTTACCATTCTAGTTCCTGGTGGATACCTTGTCAATTTAGGTAACTAGATAACTTCCTTGTGGAAAACTTTTCAATTTAAATAACTCAAATCATTTCTTAATTTAGAGGATAGTTCATCAGTAAGATGATAGCAGCTCTAAAAGGCTTGTTAGTATAGTCTTCTACCTCACAGGTCCATTACTGTACCACTGGGCAGGGCAAGTCAATGAAATGTCTGTAGAACTAAGCTATGAAGAAGTTAGGAAAGTGATGCTAGACATTGGCTTTGAAATTGAGGTTAGTCATAAGTTGTTTAACTGGGTCATGAGTATTTTTTTCTTTTCTTATTTCTTTTCTCTTTGACAATGACACACTTCCTTCTGAATTTAATAAAGACTTCTATACAAACATTGCACACTTAATCCAACCATCAAACATTTACATCCAAACATCTTACACTAACATCCAACCATCGCACACTTACATCCAACCATCACACATTTACATCCAACCATCACACACTTACCTCCAACCATCGCACACTTACATCCAACCATCGCACACTTACATCCAACCATCACACACTTACATCCAACCATCACACACCTACATCCAACCATCACACACTTACATCCAACCATCACACACCTACATCAAACCATCACACACCTACATCCAACCATCACACACCTACATCCAACCATCACACACTATCCAATCACGACTGTGGGGATAGAGATATTTTCTACCTTTAAATATCACTGCTATTTTTTATACTGAACAATCAGCTAGTAAAGATAAATAAAATTTATAGTGTTTTAAATGTTTTCTTTTAAATTTAGAAAGAGGAGATGAATGTCCATTGCTCATACACACAGAATCCTTTGTCCCTGATGCAGAGCTACTACAACTGTGTTATGTTTGTGGCCAGAAAACCCTTACCCCGTTCATCACACCACGACCAGGGCAGCTAGTACTAGTACATAGACATGGTGATTCCTTATTGAGTTGTTGCTTATCCTTGCAGTGAAAACATTTGAAAGGCAACCTTACAAAATATCCTTGTGTTGCCTTGATAAGAAGAAGATTTACCACATAAAATCTGAGAAACAGACTTTGACTAGATAAAGGTCGGGCATGGACTCGAAATGCTACAGCAAAAGTCATGTATATAAAATAGCCATATCACAGGATAAATTTATAAAAACTGTAAACCAAATGATGGTAAGAAAAGGATTATTAATGCACAAGTTCCAAAACAAATTGTCCTCTTGTCTAGAAACAAGTCTTTTGAGAATATCTTACTTAAAGTTAAAGGCTAACCTCTATCTTAAACAAGAGATGTTGAAATGAATGTTAATTGTAAAAAAAACATGGTGATTGGACCACAGAGCAATATTGTTTGTGTGTGTCCCATAACCTCATTGTTGTAGGGGGTTCTAACATTTCCATCAGGGCTTGGTAGACCTTTGCGGCGCCCATCTCCTCTCCAGGTCAGTGGAGGACTTTTTAGCAATAGTCATTAATCAAAATTTTTATTGTGGCTTTAACATGGGCTTGATCCCATGCCCCTCAGCTTGTGAGGCGAGCGCACTATTGACTTTGCTTTCCAGCCGACCTATAGAGCAATATACTTAGGGGAAAACCACAATTAACTTCATTCTTGGTTACTGTTGCTGTGGATATTTCTATTTATTGCTGTTGGTAATTCATTTACATTGGAGATTTCCATGTAGAAGTGAAAAGTTGAATTATAATCATTATAGAGTTTCAATTTGGCTAGGGTTTATGTTCAAGCTGGTGCTCTCAGGTCATCTTACTTTGGTTTCATCAGATACAAGTGCGTGAACTATTTAGAAAGATATCTGAAACTAGTCTGCTAAAAACTCCTGGCTATTAATGTTAAGTAGAAGAGTCTTTATTTGTAAAAGTCTGAACAATAGATATTTCTTTTTCTGTGATATATTTTAGGCAACAATTTCTGATTATAGCAATGAGTCAGATTTAGTTTATGATTATGATATAAAACTTATGCATAAGCCATAAATTTCAAACATGAATTGATTGATTTAATTGTTAGATCCTTTTTAAAAACACAAAGACGCAAAAGTACTTATATTATTATTATGGGATGTTGTAGGAAAAGAAGATTGTGTAACTACTCCAGTTTTTAAGGGTTAAATTATAATTTTAAAGTAACTATATTTTGTGTGTCAATGTAATAACGTGAATGTTATATTTATGTTATATTTATTGACATAATGCATATAATTATAAAAAATTTAAATATGTATTTTAGATTTATTTTCATTTATAGTTATTTATATATTGAGCATTCACAAAATTGAGTTCAATAACATTATTTATATCCATGCAGTTGGTTGACACTCAGTGACTATAGAAATGCTAATAACTGCTTATTTTTAAGGGTGTTAACCTTACATATAATAGTAATTATGCTCCAAAAGCACTTGAATTCAATTTAAAAGTGAGCTCCACATAAGAAATAAAACCAAATGGCTATTTGCTCCACTAGCACATATAAATGTTGTATTGATACCCCTAGTAAAGAGTAAGGAAATGAATGAAACACCACACTAGTAAGAAACATGGACATTTTTAACTGATATGTAAGATGCACAATGCATTGAAGATGAAAAAATAAACAAGACAGAAAGAAGGCAGCCTGCAGTGTGATTGATGGTTCATGGAGCCTATATCATGAGCCAGGCCTAATGCAGTACCATTTCTTTGTAAACACTTATAAAAAAGAAATTTTAATTTAAAAAGAGTTTTACACTAATAAGGCAAGAAAAGTTCCGTAACTAATCAGCTTTTTTTCTTTCCCCTCAGTATTTTTGCAAATTTAGGTTTGCAATGAAATATTCATGAATTGTTGAATTTTAATGAATGGAAAACAAAAATCAGTGATAACTAAGGTTGTTAACGGTTAACTGGTCCTCAGATCAGGACCGGTCCCGTTTTTAAGCAAAGGTTTAATATTTGAGGTTTTAGGAGCCGAATTATCAAAACGATATACCAATTAATTAAACAACCCGTAAAAACAAAGTTTTTGACTATAAATCCCTTATATATGAGACAGAACTAAAAGTATTGATTATGCTTAATATAATAAGCACCGCGCCACAAACATTTACAGACTGAACTCCCCGTGCTGTAAAACAGGGGGTTGTGGTCATCGATGGCTGGAGTTAAATGCAGTGGACCACGGAGGTCAACTATCCTATAGCAGACGGCTTTATAGAGATAGACTATAAATTCATTAATTTAATTACGGTACTTTTTAAATTTTGATACAATGCATTGTTAGGTGACACGAGTGTATGTGCTAAATTTCAGCTCAATAGATCACGGGAAGTTGGTCTTTTTTTGCTTTAGTTTTTCCGCCCAACCGACCGCGAGCCCATGACAAGACAAGGAAGCTTATATGAGGGATTTACAAATAGATCCAGATACGATGCATATACTCGGTATCTATTAATTCTATTATCCCCCGTACAGCGGTACATCTATTATTCCTAGTAAAGCAGTACAAATATTGTTGTTGGTATAATGCTACATCTTTTGTTCCAAGTATAGTGAGTGTAGCAGTACATGTATTGTTTTCTGTACAATAGAACATTTTTAGTCACTGATGCAATGCAAATAAAGAGTCCTCGCTCCAGCAGCAAATTAATCTGTATTTACTCTTCGATAATGGCACTAAATTTTAAATTACTGTCAACATAACAAAATAGCCAAGTAAAACAAAGACAAACATTACTAAAGATTTATTTTCTTCAATCATTTTCAAAAATACAGCATGCATAAATATTCAATTAATTTTTTTAAAGACATGTCTAACAAGTTAATTTACACAAATAAGAAACTCATAAAAATAATGCAAATTACAGTATGGAAACATTTTGTGGATTTCCTGGGGTACTTTCCTCTTTGTTCATTCACTATCAATTAAAAGAAATACACTAGATTGGAATGGTTTGTTTTGTGCAAAATAATACAAAGCAGTTGATGTTGAAAATGCCATGAGGTTTATCTAATAATAAGAATATTGTGTGTTTATAAAAAATTTTTAAAAAAAGAAAAGAAGAAGAAAAAGAAAATATGTTTGGGCTATGAAAAGGGTAACAAAATTTTTTTCCCCAAACATAACTCCATTCTTAAACTGTTTTGAAGAGACAAAAAAATAATAAAATAAAAATAGCAGACTTTCAAACATTGTTTTGATGTCCTTACCCAAGCAAAAATATTGTTTCAATATAGAGATCAGAGTAAAAAAAACCAAAACATTTAACAAAAACGTTCAATTTAAAGAAAAATAATACCTTTTCTTTTTTCATGAGACATTATTTTGTTGATAGGACAACTTAATCATGAATATTATGAAAAAAAAATCAAAAGGAAATTAATTTTCTACAACCTGTCACATGAACAAAATATTGATTGCAATCAATAAGGGTTTTATTGTTGTATGAAATCATGAGTACTTTTAAACTAAAATGTCATTTCAAGGTCAAAACTCTAAAAAAAAAAAAGAAAAAAAGCGGCTAATGGGTCTGCTAATAAGTTATGATACATTTATAAAGCAACACCACAATTAAAAAATTTAATAAATTTACAAAGTGAACTTTCACTGTTTGATATACAATGCAGAAATATGACACTGACTTTGTATTTATTTTAAAAACCTTTAGGTTTTCTTTTGGCAAAAAAATTAACTTTAATCATGTGATCAATTGAGAAACCATTTGGATTAAAACAGACCGAAAGTAAAAATTTAAAAGATTATAAACAGAAAAATGGCAACAAAAAAAAATCTTTCTAAGTAATAGCTGTAGCAAAAAAAATATATATATATAATTTTTTTTTTTTTACTAATCAAATTTACAGATTATGAGAAATATTAAAAGATTAAATTTTTAAAAAATTCAGCTCTTAATTTTAAAATTATTCTTTTATTTAACAGTTGTTCAAATAAAATAGATAAGAATACGGTGAAAAATTTAAGAGAGATAACACCATTTCTGACATGTGTGAGGCATTCATGAACTTACACACAGGTATATAAATTATGTATTACATAATAATAATGTCATAACTGTAAAAAAACAACAGAAGAGTTATAACACTTGACTAGATTATTGGATCAATTTGTATCAAAATAATTACATAATTTAAAAACTTTTTCAATATAAATTTAATATTACAAGAAGATTGATATTATTAATAATGTGTAAAATAAAATATAAATTACAGTAGCATGACTGATGTTAACAATTATTAAGAACTTTAAATCTAATTATTTTCATTGATTTGAACTTCATTCACAAATCAAATAAAGGACAGCTCTGCTGGCATACTGATGGTCACGGGTTCAAATCCATGTGGAGGCAAATATCTTTTCCTTGGGAACAAAGCGCCCTTGAGTCCACCCAGTTCCGAATGAGTACCTAATACTAGTTAGGGAAATAAAGGCGGCTGAGTAATGCGTGGAACCCTCATAGCGTGTCCTGTGAACATTGCATCATTTGCTGACAGACCAGCATGATCTGTGGACGCATAATCTTCTTTATAGAAGGAGCGTTGTTTAGATAAGACAACCTATCAACTTTATTTTAAAAACATCTTCAGCAATTTTTTAAAAATAAAAGGTAGATAACTCTCATGATATTTAAGGATACAGTTATTATTTATAAACTCCCTTACAATGGAATAAAAAATAAATTTATTTTGTATTATATTTATATAACTCTTGAGTTATAAAATAAAGTAAGTATCTCAAAAGACTGAACCAAACTGTGCCTTGTTTTGTTAAGAACCAACACTCTGATAAAGATTTTTAAACACAAACACACATTTAATTTGTTGTCTTTTTTCCCCCCACAAATATGGGGGGAAAAAATATAGATCTATAACACATAATTTTCATTAAAAACTTCATCAACACTGTTCTAAAAAAAACTCCTATTCAAACTTTACAGATAAGTTTGTGCTAGGAAATTAAAGTGTTCATGACATTTTATTTTACCATCTATATAGATGGTGTGTATTCCTATTTGATTATCACAGATGTCAGCATTGATTTTGGCACATGAAAACAGTTTTCTCTTTTAATTTTGGAATCAAATCATGAACTAAACTCAGACTTTTAAATACAACCGCATCTTAAGATGTAATATATATATATATATCAAAACTCACACAGCTTTAATTTTTTAAAAGTAAAACAAGTATATAGTTTTACTTTAAAAAATCATGTTCGTAAACAAATATCTAATGAAAAATTTTAACATTTTGACAGGTCATGACACACAAAATGTACTTAAAATGAAAAAAAACTATATGAAATGGAATTTATGCAAACTGCTTATGGAAGTATGGATATAACACTTTTAACATAAATTATTATTGAATTTAAAGCCTTTAAGCAGATTCAAATAAAATCAAATTTTCTGAGATTTTAAAGTCATTACAGAGAATGATTAAGTTCAGATTGCATCAATTTACATATTTCAGTATATATTTCTGGATATGTACACTTTTAATTTGGTCAAATACCAATTACTAACAGCCAAAAATTCAGAGCTGCTTTTCCCAAAGGGAAGTATGACCAATATTTACACAATGCATGTGAAGGATATTCAATAGCAGATTTATTAGCTGTTTGTCCAATAATATTCGTTTTTCTCCCCACTTTCTACAATAGCTGCAAGTATTGTTTGTAATGCACACAGTGAAATAGTTAGCTTTCTTATACTTATCCTTTGTCACTATTGAAAGGACATTTTTGTAATTCTAATAATTAGATCCTGGGGAAGTTTTATGATTTATTTTTCTACAGAAATTAATAATAAATTTGACATAACAATAAAACATTAGTTAAAGCTGGTGATTTTTTTGCTATATTCAAAAATAGTATTATTTTTTTCATCTATAATTATAATTGTATCATGGAACCTTTATGAACACACAGTGTAAGGGCAGATAATTAACATCAGATGATAGCAATAGGCTTCTCCAGTAGCAGTCATTAAAAGAGCATTATCTGTCCTTGCCCCACCCACCACCCACCTTTATGTCTGCCTGTGATTTATTACAGGATAATGATTAATGAATGAGCTAAAAACCTGGGCTCTGAGACACAAAGGCCTCAATAATTTATTTGACTGCTGATTAATCAAGGCAAGCAATACTTGTGTTACTGCTTGACATAAATAACTATGTGAGATAAATTAGTCAAGTTTGGCTTATTATGATGACAAAAAGTCGCAGTGCTCAAAGTAACTCCAGGCTATTGAACTATCAACTTCCTCTGATCCTTGAGATTGTCTTTAGATTTACAACAGTATTGGGATTGGCTGATTGCTTTTCAGTGGTAATCCAACAAGAGACTTTGACTATATGCATGATCAATTTAGTCACAATCACTTTAGATACACCGTAATGCATAAGGCCCCAGTCTCTAAACTGACAACATGAATGTATTTTCAAACTGTATTTAATGAGTTGGTAATTTTAAGAACTGTTTATATTGGGGAAATATACAAGCAAAATTAATGTTAATATGTGAATAACATAAGTCGGAATATGAGAATCAGGGTCGGGGGTGTGTGTGAGAGTAGGTGATTTACAGTATTTGGTAGGACAGTCAAAATGATGAACCCTTACAGTAGCTAATAATAGATTGGCTGCACTGTTATAGCTCTGTCTGGTCTCAGTGGACATTACAAAAAATCTTTGGTCATTAAGTAATTTGTTATTTCAGTTTTTATTTTTAGTACCACACATTTAGGGGATGTTAGCAGCTCCACTTATACAATATGTTTGTGGTAACACTTGTAGGCTAAACATTGAATGCACATAGCTTCAAAGGAGATGAACTCTGGGCTCAAAACAGCAACATCAGATATTGAACCATCTCACCCACTCTCCGTCTTCAAAACCCAAAGGCCACCAGAAAAGTGAAATAACTAGCCACCAAGATGCCTGATCACATCTTGATGTCATAGTCACCCCATGATGTCTTTGACTCACTACCGTGTCATAGGCTATGATGTCAAAGACTCACTACCATGTCATAGGCTACGATGTCATAGACTCACACCATGATGTCAGGATTATACACGTCCTCCCTGGCATCGTCGTGATTGATGGTGTAGCTCCCGGACGTTGTGGTGTTGTCGTCCTCCTCTCGTTGGCTGGAGGCGTTGGACCTCCAGCTGGTGTCCAGTCCTTTGGCTCGCCTCCACGCCGGGTGAGTGTTGGTGGACGGGACGCCAGCGGCGAACGGTGAGGAGAATGTCTGCAATAACTGTTGCTGCTGCTCGGCCTTCTTGACCCTGAACGGCCCCTCGACGTCAGTGTGCGACAGGGCGAGGCGGGCGCTGCTGTGCCGGGCCTGGCTGGTGTTGTATGGGGAGGTTGTCAGGGTGTTGGTGGATGGGGAGGGCGAAGAGCGGGCCGACGACGCCCCTGCTGGGTAGCCGATCCCGTGGGCCGGGAGTTGGTCGAAAGATCGTCGTATGTAACAGTGGTTGGATGACTGCTTTTCCGACTCAGATAACATGGGGGTCGGGGATCCTGGGATATCTTCGTTATCTGACCCCAGCTGTTGCTGCTGTGGCTGGTAACGGCTGAAACCGCTGTCGTGTTTTTTGCTGGTGGGTGCGGAGTTTATGAATTTCAGCTTTCGAACATCTGCAACAACAACAACAAAAATTTTAATTTAAAAAAAAAAAGAACATACAAAAATAAATCTTTTTTTTTTTTTTTTTTTTT
>MUZC01000551.1:241628-257471 GCA_002072015.1 Radix auricularia | reverse complement strand
ATTGGGATTATTAACAAAAATGAAAGAAAAAGAAAACTGAGATAATCATTTCAAATAATATTTTCTAAAAAAAAAAATTAAAAAAAAACTAAAAACAAAAAACCTGGGGATGCCGGTGGTAAGGACAAGACCACAATGTTATGTTTTATTCATGACAAACCTCGATCTGGCCACGAGATTGCTGCGTTAACGGTGACAGGGCGAGGGCTCATCTGTTGACAAACGTAATATGATCCCCTGGGGACATCCCAATCGCATCCGACCCTGGACGGCGCCCCCCTTGCGGTCAGTTTTTCTATGTTGCCCCAGGCTTCAGCACAAACACAGGAGCAGCCTCCAGGGCTGACCTCTATTATTTTGGCACTGATCTTGCCACGTCTGGCCGTCAGCGTATTTCTGAATTTTTCCCTCACTTCTTTCGTATTTTAGTCTCCACTACTCGTGTTACACACACAAGCTTATACTTACATATCCCGCAGGGGATCTCAAGCAAGATTTGGTGCCCTTAAAAAAATCAACTCATATTGTATTCCCGCCTATTCCAAAAGAATTCCTCATTGCTATAGTCGAGAAGGGGACAGCGTCTCTGTGGGTTCATTGTCCAGGAGTCTGAAGGCGTCCGGTAACATAACACCATTGCAGACGTCAAATGTTCACTTTAAAACTTGTGTTATCCATACAGCACATTGTCATCAAAATAACACCGCCACCAGAGTGTGAGTACCCCCCCACACACAACCTCACTAAGTAGGCCACGACAAAACAAATATGGGTTCCACTTTCTCGCTCCTTTTGTCGTATCTGTCTATCCAAATGCTTCCCGCTCCTTTCTTCAAGAACAACTCACCATACAAACTAACGCCTGGACTACTCTCACACGGTAACATACTCACACTACAAACTAACGCCTGGACTACTCTCACACGGTAACATACTCACACTACAAACTAACATATGGACTATAACTTTCAGACAATAACATGCTGAATTAAAAATTAGCGACTGTCAACTCAACAGCAATCATCCAGTATTATAAGGATCGGGCTGTGCGAACAACTGTTTAACCCTATAACCTAAAGGTGACTTTTTTAAAATTATTATTCAAATCACAACATTCCNCCCCCCACATCACCAAATCAAATGACCAAAGTCCGCATGGACTGTCCAGTGATTACCCAGTGCTGTCCGTCATGGCGGACTGTCTTCATAAGGGAACGTCGTCCAGATGCTAGAAGCCATCTTTCTTTCAAACACGGCCAGGGATTCTAATGTTTTATTGAATGGGTGTAATTGTTGTCGCATTGTTGAATATTACATGTGTACAGGTACTCTTGCTAAAGTTTGAGATGGAAATAGAGCGACAGATTTTTAATAGCTTTGCTAAATTTTTCTAACTCAACTCATCAGAAAAAGACGAAAGAAAAGACTGTAGTTAATGAGAGTATTTTCCCTTGATATAAGGTAACAGCTGACTTTTTTTTTAAAAATCAGACTTTTCTTTTGGAATCGCACATCATGAAGGCCTAGTGTACCTTAAAAAATCTTTACTTTCAATTATACAAGAGAAAAACATAAAATATTATTACTAGGGCTGGTACTAATATATTATTTATTTTTTTGATTAATCGGGAAAAAAATTAATAGATTAATTTCTATTAATTATACTTTTTATAACACATATATCGATCCCGTTAAGTTTGATTCATTATTTCACGACATTGGTTAAGTCGCGTAAATTATATGAAGACAAAATATTTGTGACATTGACATAACACAGCAAATTCGTTCTGCTATGCAAGAAATAAAGAAAAAAACTTTTTGTTTACGTCTAAATAAATAATAATAATACGAGGGGAAAGCATGTAAGTAAAAAAAAAAATATTTATAAATTGGAAAAAAAAATATTACAAATATTTTCTTAAACTTTATTAATATTTTAATCGATTAAAAAGATTAATCAATTAATTAATCATTAATTTCTGAAGCCCTAATTATAAGTATTATTTTAGTTGTTAAATCCGCTTGAACTCTTGCCATACCTTAGATGTTTATGTCTAGGAGAAGTGAGAAACAGAATGGCTTTAACAGGACAGCTTTTGGGGATGTTGGGGGTGGGGAGGAGATGTTTGTGTCTAGGAGAAGTGAGAAACAGAATGGCTTTAACAGGACAGCTTTTGGGGGTGTTGGGGGTGGGGAGGAGATGTTTGTGTCTAGGAGAAGTGAGAAACAGAATGGCTTTAACAGGACAGCTTTTGGGGGTGTTGGGGGTGGGAGGAGATGTTTGTGTCTAGGAGAAGTGAGAAACAGAATGGCTTTAACAGGACAGCTTTTGGGGGTGTTGAGGAGATTATGTGCCCCTCATCCACGAAGGAAGCAACAAAAGCTAAACGTTTTAGAACCACTGCATTTAAATTGTTGTTTTAATAAATCACCGGCATAAATACCCTGATAAAGAAGTCCACGAATATCGTTCAGAGGAGGGTGGCGGTAGATTTTTTTCTGATAAGAGATATCAAGAAATACAAAGAAACAACGTCATCTCGATGTTTCAGTACAAACACTGGGTGATAAGATTGCAAACATTCAACAACGGCCGTTTTTCTTTGTTTCATGATAAAAATTTCTGATAGATGCCATTTTGGTAAATGTTCGAATATCAGGGACACGCAAATAGCTTTTTTCTATAAAAAAATAATAATAATAATAAAAAATTTTAAATAAATAATTCATATACTACGTAATTTTTTTTCCTCGTCACACCCGATCATACTTAAAAACATTTTTCGGTAACAATCTGTCTTGCTTCAAATTCGCATTATTCCAAGCGTGACAATAAATTAATTTTAAAAAAAAAAACATTAAAAAAAAAAAACTTAAATGGCTATGACTGAGTCTTTCATAACATCTTAGATTGGCAGCTGGATTTTAAGCGACAAATCATTATAAACTGATGCCGTTAAACAATAAACTCAACTTATCTATGGTTCAAGCATCGTGTCTTTGCGGTTATTCGTTGGTAGTGTCTGATTTTAAAGATCAATTATTATTGAGAACATTGCTTAAAAGGGGATAGAAAACGACTCACCTCCTTCTAATGAAGAGTTCCCGTGGCCGCCGTGACTTTCATCCTCACTTCCGCCACGCCCACTATCGCTCGTGCCCGTGTCACCGGACGAGGCGTCGCTGTACCTGTCTTCTGCTTGCCTGCCGACCTCCATGAACTGGTGCTCATCCTGAGAGACAGAAAGAAGTTCAGTTACTGAAACCACTTTATCAAATTTTAATTTCAATAGTTAGACATTACATTTGTGTTTATGTATTTTAATTTATTTTAAAAAATTGGAATAGAGATTTCGGGCGGCGGGGGTGAGTGGTTTGTTATTACCCGAAGAGTTCTGAAGAATGCTGTTAAATATAAGTTAAACGCAAACGAATAAGATTGGGGAAAAAGAAAGAATGCATAGGAAGAAGGAGGGAGGGATGGAGGAGAGAGGGGGAGACACACATACAGAGAGAGAGAGAGAGACAGACAGACAGACAGACAGGATCTTTAAAAATAGCAAATCTTGATGCACACCACCCCGGTTGCCATAATCTTCAGAGATTTGCCGTGCCAAGCCACTTGAACTGCAATATTTTTTTTAATATGTTAGAGTACTGGACATATTTCCGTTTTTCGGACACGGTGGTAGCCACTAAAATTATCAAACCACGAGAGTTTCAGGGTACGAGAACCCCTGTATGAAACATAAACAAAATATGTTGGCCCCAACGACGATTAGATCCGACCAAAAAGCTACGGACAGCCAAGGGATGTAATCAAGGAAACGAAAGAGGGGGGGGGGACAACCCGTTACCACTGGAGACAAAAATCAACATGGACACGTCTGGCTCAGCTGACCTGAATTTGGCCATGTCCATCACGTGACATGTTCGGCCTCTGGAGTTCAAGATAGAATGCAAATATTTTTTTTTCTTTGAAGATTTTTCGTTTATTAATGCTACTTTTGATAAACTCTTTAAGAAACACGTAAATTCTTTTGCACGCTATTTCCGAGTTCTCGTCCATATTCATTGGGTATTTTTTTAAAAATTTATTTGTTGGGCTTGACACGGGATGTCTGTGAAACTTGCAGCTACATAGAGATTTAAACTTTGCACATTTCACCGACAACATCTGCCAACATGGCGGTGAACCAACTAAACAAATTAATAGGGTTCTTCATTTCTAAAACAGGAAAACGTCATAGCTTATTTCGTAATGTTCTTTTTTTAGATTACATTTTAGCGGAACAATGTTTTGAGGCATAAATCACTATGTTCTAAAAATTGTTAGCTCAGTAAAATTACGAAATTGTGTTTTATTTTGTAAGTCCAATAAGCTGTCTTAAATTAACGAAGAATTAAAAATTAGCTAATAAGATGAATCTTTCTCAATATACCTACATCCACGTATTGACTCGTATCTTTTATTCATTTTTTATGAATTTGTCCTTACAAAAGATAAATTTAGATATAATATTTCTATTAATAGATTTCCGCCATATTATGAACATCCCTATACGATCCGTTTAAACCAACATCTTACACTTTTAAACCCATTGCCATTTTAAAATCCGCCCTTACAGATTTCTTTTATTTGCCTATAATCTTAATAAACGTATTCATGAAGAATAAAAAAAAAAAAGAAGAAAAGAAATCCAAACACATGAAACCCAGCCCATAGTTAACCTGTATTGTTCTCATCACGAAAGTACATCTGCCAATCATCATTCGTTTTTCACAACAGTCGGTCAGCACAATATTGATGAGTGTTTTCTTTCTTTCAGAAAAGTTTAACAATCAGCTGACACGTGTGCATTTTGAAAATAAATCCACGAGAATCGATCCCGGCCGAGGGTTTATCGAGCGAACTATCAATAAAGGGCTATAGAGACATCCAACATTTCTTCCGAAATACGATGGAATGCCCCCCTGGAGGGCACCTCGAGCACTAAGACAACAATAAACATCCCTGCATACAAGAAAAGAAGCGAAAGAAAAAATAGCGGCAATCCTCGACTCGAGTTATTCTGCAATAACAAACTCGGTGCGTTTAATAAATAAACAAAGGTGATGGCGCAAGGCCCAAAAATAGTATCTTGGGGGAATTTCTTCAATATTTATTACTACAATGATTTTCAAAAAATTGTTGATTTTAAGCTATTAAAACCGGCGAGGTTGGGGGGTGGAAGTGGCGGAGAACTTAGCCCCGACAGGGGTCAATGAGATAAATTTAAATTTCCACTATAGACATCCCTTCATTTTATTATTTGTAGCCCCCCCCCCCCAACACCTAGTTTCACTCTTGGAAAATTATGGGTCAATGATTATTCAAAATAAACTGTTTCGGGAAATAAAAGAGTATCTGCAATATTATCCTAAATTTGTTTTTGAGAATATCGAGTATCGAGTCCATCTTTGAAACGAATTATCATCATGTTGAGATGTAGACAAAAGTGAGGGGTTTTTTTTAGTTTGAGGAAAACGCATAGAGACTAAACAGTAGAAAGAAGAAAAAAAAGAAGAATTTATGAACTTAGTTGACACAAATATATTACGAAATCCCTCTTATTGTACCCCTAAGCCCCCCAAAATGATAAGAACCCCTGAGACGGACAGTGGAACAAGACGTTCATTTAACTGGACAAGGTACCTACTGGTACGTGAGCAGACGTGCCGTTCTTGGTGTCGTACAGGTGCTGACTATAGTCTGGTTGGGTCATGCCGTCTATCACGATGAAGTCCCCTTGCTTAGCATTCTGCAATGGACGTGAGTGGACGATGTTTGATTGGTTGGTTCGTGAACGTCGTGTGGCGGGAAGGAGGGGGGGCGTTTAGGTGAGGGGTGGCTTAAATAATGGGTGGATTTACAAGGTTGTGATTGATTTGTTCCAAATAATAATCGATGGGATTTAAAGGGTGGTGAGGTGGGAGGGGTGGTGAGGTGGAAGGGGTGGTGAGGTGGTGAGGTGGGAGGGGTGGTATATAAATGGGATGATCGGCCGCTTCAATCAACTCTTCTGTTCGTAACCTTTACTTACATATGTATCAAGTCTGTGGGTTGTAACACTTCTCTCTAACAATCATATTTCACAACTGAGCGGAAGTATGAATTTATTACTATTATATTAGCATTTTTTGTTTTAAGAATTTGAACATATGACGGCATACTTTACTTTCATGAACAAACACATGAAGTAGACATGCCTGTATAATTTATTATTCATGTGACAAACACACGAAGTAGACATTCCTGTATCATTCATGTGACAAACACATGAAATAGACATGCCTGTATCATTCATGTAACAAACACATGAAATAGACATGTCTGTATCATTGATGTGACAAACACATGAAATAGACATGCCTGTATCATTCTTGTGACAAACACATGAAATAGACATGCCTGTATCATTCTTGTGACAAACACATGAAATAGACATGCTTGTATCATTGATGTGACAAACACATGAAATAGACATGCCTGTATCATTCATGTGACAAACACATGAAATAGACATGCCTGTATCATTCATATGACAAACACATGAAATAGACATGCCTGTATCATTCATGTGACAAACACATGAAATAGACATGCCTGTATCATTGATGTGACAAACACATGAAATAGACATGCCTGTATCATTCATGTGACAAACACATGAAGTAGACATGCCTGTATCACCTGCATCATTGATGTGACAAACACATGAAGTAGACATGCCTGTATCATTTATCATTCATGTGACAAACACAAGAAGTAGACATGTCTATATCATTCATGTGACAAACACATGAAGTAGACATGCCTGTATCATTCATGTGACAAACACATGAAGTAGACATGCCTGTATCATTCATATGACAAACACATGAAGTAGACATGTCTATATCATTCATGTGACAAACGCACGACTGATGGCGCTAACAAAGTCTCCCTTGACTGTAGCTCGATGTCATCCACCGACCCCCACCCCGTTTCTTTGCCAACCCCATCTTGATTAAATTTTCGGACAAAATGTTGTTTATGATAAAAACAATCGCACAGCAAATACTAATTGGGGGAAGAAAATCAAAATGACGAGAAAATTGTCAGGTTTAAAGTTTAAAATATTTTTTTATAAATAATTAAAAAAATGAGAAAATTTGAAGATGTATTAGTGAATGTGTCAATGTTATTTTATTGTTTAAGTTAGATTGTGAGGGAGGGGAGGGGGCAATTTTAAACAAAACCGACGCTGATTGTTACACCACTGATTTAGGTAGTGAGTGGGGGGGGGTGGTAGGGGACAATCGAACATATGAACTTGATTGTCAACAAACCTAAGATATTAATGAACTCTTAAAAATGATATGTTGACTTTTTTTAAATGGTCCAAAATAATCTGAAGGAAACAATGAAAATGCAATACGTCAATATGTGTAGTGTCATATTATATAGTTCAAATAGAAACATACGTTTCAAAAGCAACTTGCTGACCAAAGGTATGTCCAGATATTGAAGTCCAGATCATGAAGTTCCGACTTTGTATCCATTCAATATCTTAGTCTTTCTGGTATGTTTTAATAGTCGGTTGTGAGGCTTAATTATTAAAATAAAAACATAAAAAAATTATACATTTTCGTGACTAGCTGATAGTGAATCATAATAGACAAAATACGAACCCCGTTCACAGCATGTCAAGCCGTGTAGATAGCAATTTGGCCGGAAAGTCTGCACGAGATGCTTTTTAGCGATGTGTCAACAAAACCTTAATTGCATGTATTTTTGTATTGTGTGTGTATGAGAGAGTGGGGGTAAAAATGTGGTTATACGGTGAGAAAGAAAAGTGTGTGTGTTAAAGTTTGCGTGTAAGAGAGGGGGGAGATTATTCTTATTTTCTGTATTATTATGATTCTGATCTTTTTATATTCCAACAGTTGTCTGTGGCGAAAGAGAGTGGGGGGGGGGGGGGGGGGGGGNGGGGGGGGGTGATGGTAATTATTTTAGCCACTTCGTTGAATGGGAGCAGAGCAGAACGTGAGGAATTAGTCTGTTATCCAATAACAGCCCCGCATGTAGCGCCGGGCTAATGTGTAGAAAATGGGCTTTATCCCCCGAGCCTATAACAAAGAGCGCCAAATTTGAGCCAAGAAGGGAGGGTGGGAAAAGGAGAAGATCTGAAACATTGGGTCACGTTGACATGGCGTCTTCACGTGGTCTGTCGTAAGTGGGACAAAGGAAATGGTTGGCGTGTAAAACAGGTGAAAGGTTTCTGGAGAGGTGGGGACGGGTGCAAAGGGGAAAACAAGTCTTTGTTTTGTGGTGTTCTTCTGTTTTCTTTTCAGAGACTCCTAAAAGTACATTTAGGTACATCACATTTTGTAAGGTTAAGGTTATGGCATATAAACAATCTCTTATTTCACTTTACGTAACACACTTTTGTTAGTTCATAATTGTGGTGTTATATGGTTGGAGATGGTAATAATCTCGATGTAACTGTGGACCTGACAAACGTTGAAATAATCTCGATTTATCTTTAATCTTTATACCAAACACCTCATAAGCGGTCGCCCAACGTTTTAATACCACGGGGATGTGGTCACGGGGTGAACTCCGGTGGCACGTGGATGTCAACAATAGCAGACGGATACAGAGTCTATATAGAGATAAACTGACGATGCATTAATTTAATTACGGTAAATTCGATCGATCTGAAAATTTAATACAATGCATTGTCATCCAAGATCTATCGGTGGTAAAATTTTGAGATCTCTTGGACCATCAGAAGTGGTATAATTTTACGATGGAAAATTTGAAATTTTGCGGACAGGAGGAAAGCAAGGTAATATAAAACGTGGTAAAAGGGTGAATCTACGCGAAGTTAAGTCAACCTTGCAAAAGCTGATGACTTATGCCCCAAACCCTCACAAACACACACACACAGATATATATANTATATATATATACACATATATATAAGAATCAGCCGTACATTAATACAAATCTACCTAATGGCTCCCCAAAATTGAAGATAGATTGTCACCCTCATGTGCAAGAGTTTGGTTGCATATACTTATATTTGTAGGGGGAAAAGCATATACGTGAAATGATGTTTTCCTATGTTAACGAACTAACGTGACACTACAATTCTGTATGTAACCTGAATTAGGCGCTTCCGCTGGCAAGGTTTCTGTTTGCGATCTGTTGTTTCTAGTTATGTCCCCTTTCCTGGCACAGCGTCGATCAAACTCGTATATTTATTCAGATATTTTCTTTGGCTATCATTTGAAGCCATTCCCTCTTCCCCTTCTGCACCCCCCCCCCACACACACACGGGCGACATGTAATCTCTGGTTTAACATCACAAGTCTCATCTCGGTCAGACAAACAAAAATCTCAAAATAAACAAAATCTGTTGCTCAGGGAATAAAAATTTAAAGAGAGGTTGGGTGGGGAAAAAATGGATGCCGAACGGGCCAAAATCCATTTATCATAACACCAATAATCCAGTTTTTTCCTCTCACTTCCAAATCTAACACGAAATGTCGATCCCCTCCCCCCCCCCCGGTCTTCAGCCTACCACGACCCCCACCTCCCACATTCCCCATCTTCCTGGCGCCCTAACCATTGATGTAAAAGTCCCTAATGGAGAAAGCGGGTCATATTAATACATAATGTGTTGTAAGGCAACAGGAGGTGGAGAGGGTCGTGGAGTGTAAACAATGCCAGAACCAAATCCCTTGTTTGATTGGCATGGATCCCAGATGACCCCCGTCTCTGCTATAATAATTAACTCGTGTGCTATTTTTTGAGTGCATTGATTAGTGGAGAGTCGTTGACAACATCCTAACCCCCCCCCCCACACTCCCTTCAGGGGCGGATCATTCGGTAACGTTAACATCGGTCTGATTTCGAGTATGGAAATGAGCAGACATAAAAAAGGAGGCGTGTTTATTGGTTTGAGAATTACCCCCATGTTACGTTATCACTAACTTTATGTTTGAGTCCCGTCTGTCCCATTCCTCGCCCCCCCTTCCCCCCGATAATGGGCATGATTTGTGGAAGGTCCATTTCTAAGCTATTTTGATGAACTCTTCGCTTTTAAGTCTTACAACATTTAAAACATAACACCTCGACGATACAATAGAATTGTTGGCAAATCAAAAAGACAGACTTGATATCTCAATATCGTCTACGCTGTAATAGCTTTAAAAATAACTTTCTACCAGGCCATCGAACGCATCTCGCTTCTGTTTGATGCGTTTCTTCTCTCCGCGCTGTTCTTTTTAACATTTAAAAGTTCTGTTTAGTGATTATAATTTATTATGACTATATCTTTCAATGCCGTTTATGATATTAGTTTATTTTAACCCTTTCCTTTTATCATTCATTTAGCAGATAACTCATTCGATAGTTAAAATAGAATGTTAGAAGTAAGCCGTACATGTTGTATACAAGCATGTGAGATAACAAAGCTAAAGGTAATTTATATTATGATTTTCTTGGAAAATGGGTTTTAATTTGTTCCAAGTAGACGACCACTTTTTTTAAAGTATATATACAACGCATGGACGCAAGACACCAGCAAAGAAAAAGTCCTACACTACTAGTAAATATACACGGATGTGAGCTTTATCGAAGGAACTGCACCAAAGTTATGGGATAGCCTTTCCCAAATCATTGAGAGAATGTAACTTTTAAAAATTTAGAAAGAAAAAAAACAACAACAACAAACAAGCTAAGTTTAACTGTGTTAAGGTACACGAAAGCCAGCACAGGATTTGCGCTCTGATTATTTGCCATTCACCAACATTGGATATGCTTCCTTGGCTGGTGTGATGATGGCAGTTATAGAGGTCATGATGATGGGGAAGAGGTGGGGGGGTCATGCTCAACCGAAGGTCTTAATACAACAGAAGGCTATGACTTATCGGTAGAGGACCACGGTACACAGTACAAGATGGGCCAAGGGGGTAATTCAATGGCGATGTACGGGGCTTGTAAAAAAAACCGTTAGAAAAATAAATATCCCACCCCCCCCCACACACACACAATTTGACAGGGTATTCATTGCTTTCAAGGTCAATGTCCAGTTAACTTATTCTCCATGTTGAGACCAGTTCATGACGTTGCCCCTGGTCATTTGATAGCCCTTAGCCCTTAAGGGCCGTAACTCATAAGGTTGTGATTAAAGAAAATGCCTCTCCCCTCCTCAACTATTCCAGTGCCAATTTTCTTTTAAATATTTGAAATACATAAAGTGAAAACAAATAATAATTTTAAAAACAAATGAACGATTCTGAAATACTACCACCTCCTCAATACCTCATGGTACCTCCCCCCCCCCTAATTACTCGTTTCCGTGACCAGTGGCGACATCACAACGGACGTGCGCTTCCCTTCACGTAACGGGTCAGTTACGGCGGCACTAATGATTCGTGAGGAGGTGGGGGAGGAGCCCACCCTCTCAGCCCCCCCCCCCCCCCGCGCGGTTAACGTGACGTCAAATCCAATGAACCGACCTGCGCCCTAAGGGGGAGCGTCTCAGACGGGAGTACAATTTTTGAGAGATCAATAGCCCCGGATATTCACGTGCGTGTGTCCTCAGTGTGTCGTTGAGAGATCAATAGCCCCGGATATTCACGTGCGTGTGTCCTCAGTGTGTCGTTGAGAGATCATAGCCCCGCATATTCACGTGCGTGTGTCCTTGAGAGATCATAGCCCCGCATATTCACGTGCGTGTGTCCTTGAGAGATCAATATCCCCGGATATTCACGTGCGTGTGTCCTTGAGAGATCAATATCCCCGGATATTCACGTGCGTGTTTCTTCAGTTTGTCGTTGGCGGTGATGGTGGGGGAAGAAAAATAAAAACAAGTTGCACCATTTTCCGGATTTTGAGTTTGATATGGGACTTGCCCACTCGTGGCTTAAGACCCAGCCAGATTCGTTATTAATTTAATTGTGTCGCGCCCCGACAGAGGAAACATCCCACACGAGGATGGCTTGAGGATGCATTACGTACTCCAGGGTCCTGTGACGTCATAAGCGAGGAAATAGTCAAGTCACATTATGAAATACTTTTCAAATCTAATGTGGTTAGTAAGACGACCCCCCCCCCCCACGCCGCGAACAAAATATACACACTTTTTAAAAAACCCTAAACAACAGCTAATTAATGCCAATAAATGTCTCAGAAAAAAACAACAACAAAATGTCAGTTGACCACAAATGAAATCGTACACCCTTAAATTTCAATCTCCCAATTTCAAACCAATTTGAGGTCTTAAAAAATATAATACAACATGAAGACACAAGTACATAGTGAGAAGACACGTGTAAACAGTGAGCAGACACGAGTACACAGTGAGCATACAAGAGTACACAGTGAGAAGACACAGTGAGAGGACACAGTGAGAGGACACGAGTACACAGTGAGAAGACACAGTGAGACGACACGAGTACACAGTGAGCAGACACGAGTACACAGTGAGCAGACACGAGTACACAGTGAGCATACAAGAGTACACAGTGAGAAGACACAGTGAGAGGACACGAGTACACAGTAAGCAGACACGAGTACACAGTGAGCAGACACGAGTACACAGTGAGCATACAAGAGTACACAGTGAGAAGACACAGTGAGAGGACACAGTGAGAGGACACGAGTACACAGTGAGAAGACACAGTGAGACGACACGAGTACACAGTGAGCAGACACGAGTACACAGTGAGCAGACACGAGTACACAGTGAGAAGACACGAGTACACAGTGAGCAGACACGAGTACACAGTGAGCAGACATGACCTAAACCCCACAGCAGATTACAATTATTAAATTTGATAAGGATAAGATAATATCTGTTGTTTGTGGGTGTACAAAATGGGTGCTAAAATGGATGTTTTATTGTTGTTTTAAATTTGTTTATTATTTATGTTTTTATTGCTTTTTTTAAAAAAATAATTATGCACACGGACAACGAAAATTAAAGGGAATATTGGTCAAATGTATAAAGGTGGTTTGCATGGGCATGGGTAGAGGTGATGTGGTCCATTATGTAACACTCAAGTGGTTATATGTATGGAGGTTCTGTGGTCATATGTAATAAGGTGGTGTGGTCAAATATGTAACAATCTAGTGGTTATATGTATGGAGGTTCTGTGGTTAAATGTAATAAGGTGGTGTGGTCAAATATGTAACACTCTAGTGGTTTAATGGCTCGAAGGGTACTTTTTAATAAATTATAATTAGCATTGGGAATTTGAAAATAAAATGGCGGAGTCGAAGCTTGAAACGAGTTCGGAAATGAACCATCTGTGTCAGAAATGACCTGGCTATCAAGAACGCTTTCGTCCTTTCTGAGAGCATCACTGCCCGCGAAATAAACGGTATTGTCGTGAAGTAATAATTAGGAACGAGGCTGCGGCACGAGACGGGAGGTTTTTGAAACGAATTGATTCGGACGAACTAAGATGGCTGGACAGAGTGTGTCAAGAGAATGGGTGGGGGTGGTGGTTGAGAGGAGGGTAGTGGGGTTGAGATCTCGGCGTTTAAAGAAAATCGAATAGGGAAATTTGTTAGCATTAAAAAAAAGAAAAACACAGCAAAGGAAAATTATTTGCTGATGGAAGCTGAGAAAAATGATTATAAGTAAAGTGCATGCATTGCATACAGAGGAGCTGGGGTTTTTAGAATTTGATACGCAACTTCCACTTGGGAAGGAGAAGGAGGGGTGGAAGGAGGGAAGGAAAAGAGGGAAGGAGGAACTGGCCGAGATAGAGTGAGATCCTGGTTTGATTTTGGCTTTGCCAGTGTAGGAAAAGAAGAATGTACGTTTGAATTTTTAAATGTAAAATAAAATCAATAGATAAAAATAAAATAAAATATGAGGAGAATAACTAATCTAACAAACTTTAATATGACATATTTAGGTCTTTGACTTTCCCCAGGAAGAACATAGCATCTCGGGACATCATTTCTCAGTTACTGTTCAGTTAGGTGGATTTCTGTTTAAAATAATTTACGTGGATTTCCCAACACCGAAAGTTGTGGCTTAGGAATGGGCGTGGGCCAGCCCGGGGGTCATATTGTTCCCTTCTCCGTTCATTGAGTGTTTGCAACCAGGAAGTGATAAGAGGAAGGAGAGATTCAGCACATCCCACACCCCCCCCCCCCCAAAACTCTAGGAGGTTAATTTTATGACTGAATAGTGTTTATGAAACAGATGAATGTGAGACTGTAACAGATGAAAGTGAGACAGTAACAGATGAATGTGAGGCTGTAACAGATGAAAGTGAGACAGTAACAGATGAATGTGAGACAGTAACAGATGAATGTGAGACAGTAACAGATGAATGTGAGACAGTAACAGGTGAATGTGAGACAGTAACAGGTGAATGTGAGACAGTAACAGATGAATGTGAGACAGTAACAGATGAATGTGAGACAGTAACAGATGAATGTGAGACAGTAACAGGTGAATGTGAGGCTGTAACAGATGAAAGTGAGACGGAATTGTGTTCAAGATGTGTTGAGACAGACATACCAAACAGTGCCGCTGGCAATATAAACAACCTTGCATCGTTTTCTGGGATCGGCAATAAATCACGCGAGATTACATTTTCCACTTTTCATTGGTCTTAAGCGCCTGTAGCCAAAATCTATAGACGGGTTTCCAGGCATTAAATCCATTACCAAATAAAGGCTAGCTAAGATGTATGGGCGGTAGCAGATAAAGAAATAGACTTAGTGCCGGGGTTAGGAGGGGGGTGTGGAGCTTCCCTAAATAAGGTTTATAATATTGAGGGCAGACC
The DNA here is from genome assembly GCA_002072015.1 of Radix auricularia. Taxonomy (NCBI): domain Eukaryota; kingdom Metazoa; phylum Mollusca; class Gastropoda; family Lymnaeidae; genus Radix; species Radix auricularia. The sequence continues at coordinate 242,627 of MUZC01000551.1, read as the reverse complement.
ATGGGACGAGGCGATGGGGAATAAATAGTAGTTGGTTTTAGTGGGTTAATTAAGGGTTATGTGAGAGATACGGGACACACTCGGGGAGAGAGAGAGAGAGGAAAAGTGAGAGACGGAGACACACACAGAGAGAGAGAGAGAGAGAGAGAGCGAGAGAGACAGGAAAAGTGTGAGACAGAGACACACAGAGAGAGAGAGAGAGAGACAGGAAAAGTGTGAGACAGACAGACACACACAGACAGAGAGAGAGAGAGCGAGAGAGACAGGAAAAGTGAGAGACAGAGATGTCCATGGACTGATCTTTGTACATACTATTGTGTATTCTCATGAATATTAAAGGAGCTATGTTTTTCGTCGAGTTTTTTTAAATGTTTGTAAGTAACGCGTCATGAGCCCATTCATAGGCTGGTGCAATGCGCTATGTAAGTAAAGGCAATAAATAATAAAAATAAGGGAGACAATATAACTTCTTGCTGCTCGAAAAGCATTCAGTTAAAAGCCAATCATTTGCAGATGATACTCAACTTTACACTCACACTGATCCCTCTGATATTGACTTCACTGTCCAATTGATGCAGGAGTGCATTGGTGAGGTAAAGTCTTGGATGACTCTAAACAAGCTCAAACTGAATGATAATAAGACAGAAGCACTGCTATTCTGTAACAATAAATCCCGCAGTACTTTGATTCTTCCAAATTCTATTCAGGTGGCTAGTTCTGATATACTGTTCACAACATCGACTAGGAATCTTGGCTACATTATTTCTGACAACATGTCTATCAACAACTTCACCAATCACATTTGTCGCTCTGCCTATATTGCCATTCGTCAGATCAGTTCAATCCGTCATTACTTAACAGATAGTGCAACAAAAGCTCTAGTCTGTTCTCTTGTTCTAGCTCGTATGGATTACTGCAATTCTCTTCTGTCAGGTGCGCCAAAACAATGCATTGAAAAACTACAGAGAGTTCAAAATTCAGCTGCCAGATTAGTTCTAA
>MUZC01000551.1:220947-231121 GCA_002072015.1 Radix auricularia | reverse complement strand
GTTGGGGGGGGGGGGGTAATTGGCATACTCCAATAAGAAATGTTAAATCGTAACAAAAATAATACTTTTATTTTTTTTTAAAATTAACTCATTTAATTACAAACAAGCATGTACACCTGCTTATCACATTTCGACACAAGTTCTAAAAACATTAAAGAAATTTTTATTTTAAAAAATCTTCTAAAAATATATTGTGTATGATTATTTTATTTGCTTTGCATATTCAACAGCCCTGTATTTAAAAATCAACATTCTTCCACCGGCCCTCGCTTAATATTCCACTTTTTCGATCTCCACATATTTTATCCACATATTACAACCAGACAATTGACATCAACCCAACAATCCATATATATATATATATATATATATAATTCTCCTCATGGTCCAACCATGACGGACACCAAACAAGCTATCTAACCCCGCAGAACAATCAGCTGGCAAGAAAAGTTAGTGCAGGGGGTGGGGGTCATCGAGGCCAAGCCAACAATTCGTTCAACTTAGGTCAATTTCTTTGTTCTTTCAGAACTACAGAGTAGCGTGCATTTCGTAATGTAGTGATTATTACATTCACCTAACACGCGGAAGGTCGTAGGTTCAAGCCCCAGCAAAGACATTACTTTTTTTAATTTTTAAAAATGTTTGTGCTTGACTCCGTTCATTTCCCACTTTCTTCTCGAACATGACTTCGCAACACTGCTAACCCACCTCATTTAAACAACTGTGTTTTTCAGGAAGTCTTCACCCGTCACTAAATATTTAGTGGCGTATGCTACGGCTAGTTAGTATTAACCACAACATCAACTCAACAATTATTTTAAACCGTAACATCAACCTAAAATAACTACCAATTATAAAGTTTCATAGATAAGTTGCTACCAGTTATTTAGGCTACAGCGTCGTGGGCTACACCCCCCCCCCCCCACTCACACACACCTTCTCTCTTCAGACATGAATTGTATTCACATATTTTTAAAAAAATTGGGCGGGGGGGATGGTGTCCAGACATGATAAGACGACCTGGTCACACGCATTGACAAAACGACCCACAAATCAATGTAGAATTTGACCTTGTCTAAAGATATATTGTTTGTTTGTATTTCAGCTAAGCTAACGTTTATAGAGGCGGCGGGTTTCGGGAAATCGCACGCACGAGGCGACCCGCGTGAACTCGCGCGAGGAATGTTTCTATTTTTGCTTTGCAGGTGTTCATAGAGGACGCGGGTGTCTCGAGGCGACAAATTTGACGATTGGCGCGGGTATTTACCAGAACTAGTTGCTAGTTCTTGTTCCGCGTTGCCGCGCCGAAAAGCATAGAAGGAAATCAGCCAACTGTGACAGAAAAATTAAATGTAGTAAAAAAAAGGCTCAAGTAATATATTATTTTAAAGGGCTTGCTAAGACCCTTTCAAAAACACTTGATTTGTCTTTCCATATGTTATAGAAGTGGAGTTATGAATTTTTTTGTCAATTTTTTTTCCCCTTATCGACCTATAACTTATTATATAGGTTATAGCCTATAACCTATATAATTTATTACAAAACTTGTGACGAAATTTCAAAACTCTACAGCCTTTCCCTCACAACTTATTTAATTTTAGAGATATGGGTAAGAAAATTTCAGGAAACATTTGCGATCCAATATACAAAACAATGAATAAGAAATGTTTAAAAGAAATCAAGATTTTGAAATTTTAAATAAATATATATGAAGGGATGTTGTAAAAAAATCATATTGAATTTTTTTTTAAAAATACAAATCCGTTAAAACATGTGCATGCTTGTATTTTAATTGAATGCTTGGTACAATTAAACCAATAACTGAATTTAAATGTTTAAAGGGTAAGTATTTGAATTAAAAAATAAATTTAAAACGAATTGTTAAAAATTATTTGTTAAAATATACCCCACCGACGAGGTCTGAATACTAAAATATGAAATTAAAATTAATTTCAACAAGTATTTGTCAATGAAAATGTCAGTACCTCATTTAAAGATAATAAAAGAACATTTTTCTGAGTGAATAAGTATTCAAATTTTTAAACATATAATTCATAAGCTTTGTAATTGTCTTTGTCATCTATTTGTCAGTGGTAGAAATTTCAAGTTTTGTGATTGATTTTGAATTTTATTATCTCTTATATTTATACTTTATACCCATAATTATCTTTGTTTTCTTATTTAATTTTAATTATTGAAAATTAATTTTATTTTGATTGATTTGTAAAAACATATTTTATGTTAATTGTCTTTGTCAATATCTTTGTAAAAAAGATAAAAGAGGATGGCGAGTGATAATTTAAAAAATATGTTTTATAATAATAATTATATTATATTTCCCTACACAATCCAGTAAATCTAAAATAAAAGGATAATAATGTCTTTATCATTATTAATTACAAGGTTATTACCTACTAAGACTTACTTTTAGACAAAAGACAAGACTATTACTAATAGTTTTCTTAATTTAAATTAATAGCTTATAGTTATAGTATTTGAATGTGATAGTAATCTTGTATAGTATAGTTATAACTATAGACTATAACTGAATAATTGTAAGTGTATTATAGTAATAGTACATGTATAGTATAATTAAAAATATATAATTAATTAGTACTATATTACTAGTCCACAACCAAATAAAATCTAAGAAAAATGTAACAAAATTAGTGAATTACTGGCATCTTTCTATAACTTATTTAGTTCTGCCCAAATAACAATAAAAAGTCATCAATAACAGAAGCCATTTTTTTCTGTTTGCTATTGCAAGGAGAGACTGGGTTGCACGTGAATTGTTTGCTTTCTCCCCTGACTTTTTCACGCTTTTACTATAAACACCAACCGCGCGAGGGATTAGGCGCGGTTTTCTGGCGTGATTAACCAGCTCGCGGCAACCCGCGACCCGCCGCCTCTATAAACGTAGCCTAATACCTGTTAGACGCAATCACGTGGCAGCCGCCTTTTAAAAAGCAGAAGTAGTAATGAAACAAGAAGAAACTTGAGATAATTTCATATTTTGTTTACTTCTATGACTACACTTCCTGTTTCATCAACTGTTGTAAGCCTACGTCGAACTTTTTTCCCCACTGAGCTCCCGATTACGGGAAACGCCTTCCTGTCATGAATTTTACCGCATTCATTCTTTGTTTAAACGTACTTTTCTTGCCTTAAAGTTCTCATTTCAAAATATCCTTATGAGATCTGTTCAGCTTTTCAAGATGGCCGTCATGTCGATTGGTTAAGAGCTTAGGACATGCTGTAATTGAAACGGTTCTAGCGGGGATGATATTGGCTGTCAACGGTCCCCTACCACGCCCACCACGATTTTAATATTTGTTAAAAAGAAAAGAAAAAAGGAGAGAAAAGAATAGTGGGTGAGGGGTTGGGATATGGCCCAAAAATAAAAGCCAGCTTTTTTTTTAATGCCCGTCTTGAGTGAACGCAGAAGTTGACAGGTTGTCTGGATGCCCAAACGGAAGTTGCTGGTCCTACAAGTGCCAGCAGAGCAATCATCAGTGAGCGGCAACACGCTAGCCAGCCAATAAGGTTGGTTCTCTTTTCCATTTTCTGAACGACTCTTCTCTATTTCCAAAGTATGTATTATACCCTGATGATGCACACGATGACCCGTGAGTATGTATGATACCCTGATGACGAACACGCTGACCTTTGAGTCGTCAGTTACTTGACCCACACGTTTAAAATCTTCTAGGATTGTAATACCGTTTGTTTTTTTTAAAGTAAGTGTGGTTTGGACGGCTTAAGGTGGGGGCACATTTCCTTTAGGTCAGCTAATTGGTAAGAATAATATGAAACAAATATAAATTGAAAACGTCACGTTTAAAACAAAAGGTTTTATCCATTTAAAAATAGCCTAGATCTACATAAATTTGCATCAAAACTTTTTGTTTCGCAACATAAATTAATTAAGAATGCATAATGCGTTTAAAAAATGTCCGGTGGAACTCGCGCATGCTCCCGTAAACCCTTCTTAGTTTATTTCCCAATAATTCTATTCCGTAACATTCCTGTGAGACTTTCCATTCCCCACGCAACACGCTCAGACTTTCAAGCATGCGACCTTCTACAGAAACTCTCGTCATATTGTGACCTCATTAATGTCCTTGCATGAAACCGTCGTATGACCCGAACACTTTTTTTTTAATATACACAAAATAAATGAATTTTTTTAAATATATAAAAACCAACAACAAACAATTCTGACCCTCTGCCCCCATGTTTGCTAGATCCCGTGTAATTTTGAGATCGCTTGCGATGTTTTTTATGTATGTATAAACAAACTCATACGTCGCGGATTTTTGTGTGCATCGTTTTATGACGTCATATTCTCTCTACTGGAATATTGAAAAGTTATCGATCATTTCATGCAGATGAGAGCGAGAGAAATGCCTAGGGAGAAATGTCTAGGGAGAAATGTCTAGAGAGAAATGTCTTGAACTCCCCTGGATAATGAAACAAGACTTTTGGTGAGTGCTACCCCCTCCCCCTTCTGATAGTGGCATTACCATGTCCGACAACATTCACAACTCTTTGGGGGGGGGGGGAGCGTTAATATCCGCCCTCGCCAATCCCACCACTCTCACACCAGTGCTCCTATATTTTCACTCACACCAGTACTGATTTAAAATTTGAATATTGGCGAGACAGACGCATAGCACTTTCTTGTAAAATACTTTAAGTGTATGTCAAAGTGTATGTCCTCAGCTGAGGGAGTTTAATGAATTGAGACCATCTTACACAAAACAAAGTGGGCCTGGGTCAGCTTGTGGTTCTAGATAGAGAGAGAGGAAGTAAGGTTATGTTGTACACAAATAATCCCCATACAGGGATGTTCATAATAAGGCGGAAATCTATTAATAGAAATATTATTTCTAAATTTATCTTTTGTAAGGACAAATTCATTTTAAAAAATTTATTAAAGATACGAGTCAATACGTGAATGTAGGTATATTGAGAATGATTGATCTTATCAGCTAATTTTTAATTCTTCTTTAATTTAAGACAGCTTATGGAACTTGCAAAATAAAAAAAAAACAAATTCTTAATTTTACTAAGCTAACAATTGAGCATAGTGATTTGACTGTATTTATGCCTCAAAACTTTGTTTCGCTAAAATATAATCTAAAAAAAAGAACATTGCGAAATGAGCTATGACGTTTTCCGGTTTTAGAAATGAAGAGCCCTACATACAAGGCAATAATCTTCCAAGTAATGGCGGCTAGAAGAATTTTCCACAAACAGTGGCAATGGCGAGTGAACTTTCCCCATCTACTTAAGTTACATGGACAATCAATCATGCTGTTAGTCTAACCCTTTATATCAAAAAGAAACATTTTCCCCTCGGAACACACTTAAAACACGTCCAGAAAAATTCCTCATTTAGGATCACATATGGCGAACCATCTTTTAAAGCCGAATTCATTTATAGGACGATTATGATGGCCAAACTCACGTGCACGTATGTGTAACAGCGGCGGTGTACAGTAGTTTGGGGAAGGGGGTAGAGAAAAACACTTAGTATCTTTCTTTTAATAGGGCTAATAGGGTTATGTTTGAACTCTAATAGTCAAGTCGTCGTGGTCACTACATGGGGCAGGGACCAGAACTTTTACTCGGTCACCAGGAAGTGATGTTTCATAAACTACAGAACCAGACATTTTATCTTATTAAAAACTATTTATGTATCTACTTCTCGATATGATTTTAACGGATATCAACAAAAGTAATTTTATATGATAGCAATGGCAAACGTTTCTTTTTGGAAAATGTTTTATATTTAACCGTTTGTTTGGGTGAGGGGGGGGGGAGTGATTTAGAGCGTTTTATTCCAACTTGTCTTTCTTATCGCCTGTATTGATTAGCGTCTGAGTTCATTGATGGAAATAGAGAGAGAGTGAGAGCAATAGGTTTATAGCAGATGGCGTGTCTAGCTGGTGTGGGGATAGGGGAGGGGGGAGGACGGATTTGGGGGNGGAAGATAATTCCTTCTAGAGGCAGACCAGATACGAGGCATCATGCTTTGACGACCTTGACCCCACACGTGAGACGCAAACTTTTGGGCATATCAGAATTAAATTGACAATTTGATGGAAATGGAAAATACATTATACATGTATATCCATGGGGAGGGGGGCAAATAAAGCAAGTAAATCCAAATGAAATGGCAGTGTTAGGGAATTCGAGGTTGACAATTGAGAGTGACTTATTTAAAAACACAGTGGAAATTCGTGGCTTTGAGAAATGATATCATTAGCCTCATAAATCAAAAATACTTTTTTTCAAATGAAATGTTGGATTTTTTAAAATTTCAACATCAAATTGATTGTAAGAGATGTCCCCAAAATAAACGGGTAACTTCAAATGGCGTGTTGAAATCTTGTAGTCGGTGAGTTAGTCATGACTGCAGTCAACTTGTAGTCAGTGAGTTAGTCACGACTGCAGTCAACTTGTAGTCAGTGAGTTAGTCACGACTGCAGTCAACTTGTAGTCAGTGAGTTAGTCACGAATGCAGTCAACTTGTAGTCAGTGAGTTAGTCACGACTGCAGTCAACTTGTAGTCAGTGAGTTAGTCACGACTGCAGTCAACTTGTAGTCAGTGAGTTAGTCACGACTGCAGACAACTTGTCGGTAAATTGGTCATGAATGCAGTCAATTGTATTTGGAAGCTAAATATTTTAGATATAATTGGATTATTTTAACGTCTCAATATGGTTAAATAAATCATCAGAAAAAATTGAAGGTACAAAGACTTTCGATTTATCTCGACACCAAAACACCTGTTGTCTATTTAAAACAAAAATTTTAAAAAATATTTACCGCAAAACACATACGACACAAACAAATAATAAATATTTAAAACGATTTTTTAAAAAAGAATCCTTTATCGTCTGTGGCGTAGCTAGGAATTTGTAGGGTTTGGTTGCCCCGCGGGCTGAACCTCTTTGAGCCCCCCTCCCCCACCTGTATGGCGGTGGCATGTTATTTAATGTTAAAAAAATTTCTGACACAAATTTAAGGGGCCCCCCTCAAGTGGGGTCTCGAGGGGACTTTCAAATTGTGTCCCTCTTCTCACCTCCCATAGCTACGCCACTGTGTATCAAAGTATTGTACTTTTGTCAATAAAGTCACTTTGACTGTAAATAAAATGGTCATTTCCTCTAAAATTTCACCGTCTTTTGCCCAATCCTAGTGGGTTCATTTGCTGAGTTATATATATATATTTAAAAAAAAAAGAATTGCCTCTAAAACCTTACCACAAAAAAAGGGGCGAACAACTCAGATACACTGAAGCGTCGTTTGAAATTATCCCCCGCAGCCGTTTCAATCACGCACGCAACATTTTAATATATCTGCCAGTGAATGACCCCCCGACCCTTGACCAACCCTCAAGCTATTTTCTAACAAGGGTACCAAGTTGAGGGACAAGTGGAAATGGAGAGGAATTTAAAACGGGCGCCACATACGGTTGGCAAGTGTGGGAGGAATTTAAAACGGGCGCCACATACAGTTGGCAAGTTGGAGAGCGGGGAAGAGTTTCCATTTTAAGAGTTTATATTTTAAAAAGAAATATTTTTTATAACCATTGAGTCTATTGTAATGTTTAATAGTGATTTTGGTTGTGAGACGGTGGGGGTGTTATGGAGAAGTGGAATTTTTTTATGGTGGATGTGTGGTTATTGCTTGAACGTAGTGGTTTTTATGATGTGGGAAGGTGGTGGTTTCTTTAGTGTGGGAAGGTGGTGGTTTCTTTGTGTGGGAAGGTGGTGGTTTCTTTGGTGTGGGAAGGTAGTGGTTTCTTTCCTAGCTTACTCTAACCACCACACGACGGCCTAACTTACTCTAACCACCACACGACGGCCTAACTTACTCTAACCACCACACGACGGCCTAACTTACTCTAACCACCACACGACGGCCTAACTTACTCTAACCACCACACGACGGCCTAACTTACTCTAACCACCACACGACGGCCTAACTTACTCTAACCACCACACGACGGCCTAACTTACTCTAACCACCACACGACGGCCTAACTTACTCTAACCACCACAAGACGGCCTAACTTACTCTAACCACCACACGACGGCCTAACTTACTCTAACCACCACACGACGGCCTAACTTACTCTAACCACCACACGGCGGCCTAACTTACTCTAACCACCACACGACGGCCTAACTTACTCTAACCACCACACGACGGCCTAACTTACTCTAACCACACCACACGACGGCCTAACTTACTCTAACCACCACACGACGGCCTAACTTACTCTAACCACCACACGAAGGCCTAACGTACTCTAACCACCACACGACGGCCTAACGTACTCTAACCACCACACGACGGCCTAACGTACTCTAACCACCACACGACGGCCTAACTTACTCTAACCACCACACGACGGCCTAACGTACTCTAACCACCATAAGACGGATTAACTTACGCTAACCACCACACGACGGCCTAACTTACTCTAACCACCACACGATGGCCTAACTTACTCTAACCACCACACGACGGCCTAACTTACTCTAACCACCACACGACGATCTAACTTACACAGTCCACTGTGTACTCGCGGTTCGCATGTTTGTACAACCAACGTTAGGGATGGGCAGGGCGCAAACTTATCAAATTGTAATCAATAAGCAATTTCGTATTCTCTTCCAGCCTCCAGAATCTCATACCCTCCCCCTATTCTCCCCTGGATGCACCATCGCCTCAATCCACATGTTTCAGAATCCAGCATTTAGCGAATACAATTAGTTTTTCTTTGTTTCTTTTCTTCATGAGGTTGGTGCGTGTTTTTATAATATCTTGCCGTTGAAGCGAGAAACTATATATTAACATTAAATTTAAACTCGCCTTTTAAAACATTTTTTCCGAGCATACAACATCCGGGGAAACTAGTATCTTCGACAAGTAATCTGACAAAAAGACAAGACTTAACACAACAAATAACAACTAGAAAAGAAAAAAACAGCAAACAGTAGATCTATAGAAAATATAAAATGCGTCAACAATTCGTTGCATAAAAATGATTCCTCTCAATTTCTTTTGAAAACCTGCAAGTGGGTTTGAGGCGTTGCGCGACAGAAGTTTTCTCATTTTACCACCAAGCGTATTCTAATTCATTTCCTTGCATGTTCCAATGGTGCTCGCACACTCTCGCGCCACTTCAACTTCAACTTGAATTGAAGTAGCGGCCCGTAAAGCGGACTCCGGCTCCTTACCAGGGAAACAGAAGAACTAAGAAAGGTCACGTGGTGTCACTGGGCCACTGGCATTGGCCAAACATCGATTGTAGTTAAATTCCTTCCCTCCCCGCACCTCTTTCCATCTCCCGTCTCTCCATCATTACATCCGCCCAATTCCATTCATGTATTTATAAAGATGGTAAAAGTAGAAATTGTAGGAGAGATGGTTGAAGCAGAGATGGTTGAAGTTGAGATGGTAGAAGCAGAGATGGTAGAAGCAGAGATGGTTGAAGATGGTTGAAGTTGAGATGGTAGAAGCAGAGATGGTAGAAGCAGAGATGGTTGAAGTTGAGATGGTAGAAGCAGAGATGGTAGAAGCAAAGATGGTAGAAGCAGAGATGGTTGAAGTTGAGATGGTTGAAGTTGAGATGGTAGAAGAAGAGATGGTAGGAGCAAAGATGGTAGAAGCAAAGATGGTAGAAGCAAAGATGGTAGAAGCAAAGATGGTAGAAGCAAAGATGGTAGAAGCAAAGATGGCAAAAGAAAAGAGTAATTGAGGCGATCGATATCAGTAGAAGAGAAAAAGCATGAGAACCGAGAGAGAGAGGGGGGGGGGAGGGTAGAGAGATAAGGGAGGGAGGGAAGAGAGAGAGAGAGACAGGCGTGAAGAGAAGAAAGAGTTACAATGATCTGTAGTTGTGTTATATAAAGATAGAATGAGACGTTTACGGAAAGGCTCCACTGACGGGCGGGCAGATAGAAAAGAAAGAAAAAAGCAGCTAATTATGAAAGGAAGCGGGAATTGGATTTTGATAAAGCGAAATCGGAAACAATGGGGGCGAGGATATTGGCAATTGGATGAAGGCAAATACAAAATGATTGCTAGAGATATACGACGCTTGTTATTTGAAGGTTTGGAGGTGAGGGGGGGATCGGGACAGGGGGGGGGG
>MUZC01000551.1:181170-201601 GCA_002072015.1 Radix auricularia | reverse complement strand
GAGAGAGGGGGCAGTTTAACTTGAGGGGGGAGGGGGCAGTTTAACCATGGTCTCACAGCGTTTTTCAAATTGATTTGCTTTTTTTGTGTGCGTCTGTCTATGACTAGATCTTGTATTCATTTTTTCACCAATTTTCCGTTTACCGATTGAGCAGAAACTTTGCATAACTTTGCGTTTCCGAAAATAACACATTGATCAATTACAATAAATTAATAATAATAAATAAATTATAATTTGCTAATTTTATCAAGTTAATTATATTTTAACGCATATTGTGTTCATTTAAGTATTTTTACTTCTGCTTCACAAGAGCGCTGTAGCCTGATTGGTTTAATTGCCACAGAACATGAATTGATTCCTAGCAGTCCAACACAAGCAGAAGCGAATTCTTTTTTTTTTCTTTTTCTTTTCTTTTTTTTTTTTAATTTTCTCTTTTTAACGAAACTTAATTATAGTGAGAAAATATGAAAAAAGTAGCCTTTATTTTTTTTTCAATAGAAGTAAGAATTGTTCAAGAAATATGAAACGCTGTCAATGTAAGTTAAGCTCTTGACATACGATTTGTGAAGTGGCTATAAGAGAAGTATAGAGGTAGGAAATTGAAAGCAATATTTTCCAAGGATTAGGAAGAGTTTTTTTTTTTAAAAACATTTAAAAGACTTAAAACAACGTTCGTGTTCACATCAAAATTAAATACACAGAAATAATATTCTTCCGCTACTCGAAATAAATGAAATTTTAAAGGCCCAAAATGAAAGAGTGTGTTGGTTATGGTAATCCAAAAGAAACACACACACACACACACACACAAAGAAAAAAAAAAGAAAAAGAAAAAAAACAAACAAAAAAAAAAAAAAAAAAAAAAAAAAAAAAAAAAAAAAACAAACACATTGCATTCTCTATCCCTCTTATTATTACATTATCAGCCATTTTTTCTCCTTTTAAATTTTGAACGTTAACGTCAAATATCGTTATGTCTTCTAAATAATCATGGTGATGTGATTGTTAACTTCCCAATGAACCGCAGGGCGCAATTAAGGCCCTTGAATATATTCCAAACATGACATGAGTGCCCAGCTCAGTGCTATCATTTCAAGTAATTTCAATCATCCTGGGTAGAAGGAGAATGCTATGTAATTATTATGCGTTTTTTTTTGTTTTTGTTTTTTTTTTTACTTCGGATGCTATAAAATCGAGTGTGTTGTTTTTTAAAGTCTTTTTTTATGTTTCATAAGGAATATTAAATCTCACTCGGTCAGTGTGGACTACACAGAACACTCTGTCCTGTACTGTTTCCAAGAGTGCTCTAAATTACCCAAGATAGCAGTTAAATGATGCGGTACAAGTGATCAGATACTTTGACTAATTACAGCGAATCTGGCCACGAGAGCTCGTTGAATCAGAAAACTTGAGATAGATAAACCGCGAGACATCGGTCGAGGAAAACCGATCGTCGTTTCGCCCGAGTCTGCAATGACGACGAGAAAGAAAAAATCTGGCAAACACTCGATCCCCCATCAGGGAGAAAATTAGTCGATAATTCCGTTTACCATTTGATCACGTCGGCTATCACGTTCTGGGGTGGCATTGTCCTCCATAACTACCTCAGATCTCATTTCTCCGGCAGCAAAAGGAAAACCTGGGACCATGGTGAGGCAAGTGGCTACCCAGGGAGAGAGACGATGAAAGTTGTGAGTGAGTAGGCTGGAGATCAAGGTTTTTTCGAGCGTCCTCTAGAGACCCCGGTGGTTCGGGGTGGTGGTAACAGATGGGGTCGAACCCGAGATGTCCTCGAGGCAATTTTTGATCCCAGGGGACTTGTACTTTGTACAGTTTCTGGAGACGAGACGAGGCCATAGGTTTTAACGAAAGTGTTCGTTCACTTGAACTGACCCAACAGTAACTGGTTCTGGTGAGTGCTTTGATAATGGCTTAAATTTCAGCAGGTCATAAACCTCATCTCACAGTAAATTGTCCAAAGGGTCGATGACCCCCTCCACGTTTCAGAGAAATTTTTAAAGAGAAGAATTACTTGTTTACAATTCGTGACCACATATAAAAAAAAAAAAGTACACGCAAATGGGTTCACTATCAAATGGGTTCACTATCAAATGGGTTCACTATCAAATGGGTTCACTATCAAATGGGTTCACTATCAAATGGGTTCACTATCAAATCATCTATCACATATTTACCCCAATGGCTGACTGACTCATTGACTTTAGATGACGCTCAATACAAAACCCAAAACTTGTTTGGTGCGTAAATATTATATAGTTTAGAGCTCAAAAATAAATCCAGATACAATTCTCGATATTAAATGAGCAACAACAAAAAAGCTGTTAGAAATACAGTCATAACGTACTTAATAATTTATTTTCTTTTATTTTCTTGTAGTCTTACATTGTATTCAAAGACGTGGCACAGCAAGGGTGGGAGGGGCAGGGCTACAATGTCATCAACGTGGGCCGTGACGTCATAGGGTTATGTGTGATTGTTCAGTAAGTTGAGTAGATGAGAAGTCCAATGGTTGCCGCTGACATAGTTTTTTGGGTCAATTCTAGACAACCTAAATTACCCCCCCCCCCACCTCAAACAAAGTTGGAAATTTTTGTTTATATTAGGGCTAGGATGATAAACTCAATGAAGAGGAAAGTTTATGGACGAGAGCCCAGTTAGTTCGCCATAAATACTACGACAAAAGCTAGATTCTTCAGGGACATCCCTTTTTTATATAAAATCTACCCCCCCACCCCACAATAATTATTATGTGCGAGAGAGAGAGAGAGAGACAGAGAGAGAGAGAGAGAGAGAGAGAGAGAGGAGAGAGAGAGAGAGAGAGAGAGAGTTTAGCAACGCCCTTCAGTCATATGAAAATAGACTTAACCGAAATTTCCGCTTCAACAATTTACACGTTTCAATGACACAGTTCCATCTGTAGAAATTTTTAAAAACCCATTCAAGATCCAATTTTTTTTTCATTAAATATTTATAGTTTTAAAAAATAATTTTAAAATAATTGCTTTATTTTTAAAAAAAAAACACCAAAAAACTCTGGCTCGTTGAACTCGCGCTAAAACGAATGTTTGTTTCCATCAGATCTTGAGATTACTATCGACTGGGGGTGGGGGAGGGGATATCTCAACTAACATGAAACTCAAAGGCTTGAAATGCACGTCGGGGGAGAAGTGGGGTCATGATTCGGACAGCAGAATGGTCCCCACGTCCAACAGCCAGGCGAGGTGTTGTTTGTAAACATCGGGTTACGAGTGGCTGAATTGGTCATACAATGGACAGGGTCAGAGCTGTAAGGTGAGGGGTGGGGTTAGTGTGGGAGGCTATGATCAGAATACTACAACTATTATTTAAACGGTCCCTGACTAACGGGTTTGGGGGAGGGGAAATATGGTCCCCAAGTTCTTTTTATTGTTGTATTGGTCACTATCACTATACTGTTGTATTGGCCACTATCAGTATATATTTGTATTGTCCACTATCAGAATAGAGTTCTATTGTTCACTATCGGTACATAGTTGGATTGTCCATTATCAGTACATAGTTTTATTGACCACTATCAGTACATAGTTTTATTGACCACTATCAGTACATAGTTGTATTGGCCACTATCAGTATATTATTGTATAGGCCGCTTTAATCACACGAGCACACGCTTAATTCCTTCCACTTGAGGTGCCTGCGTCGCATCCTTGTCATTAAATGGCAGGACAAAGTGCCAAATAGTGAGGTCCTGATGCATGCCATTACCCAAAACATGTTCTCAACCCTTAGTGAAAGACGTCTAAGATGGCTAGGACTTAAAAAGAATAAGCCCGGGTCGCATGCACAAGGAGGTTGTATTAACCGTTATCAGAACATTGTTGTGATAGCCCCTTGCAGAACATTGTTCTATTAGCCCCTATGAGAACATTGTTGTATTAGCCCCTATAAGAACATTGTTGCATTAGCCCCTATAAGAACATTGTTGTATTAGCCCCTATAAGAACATTGTTTATTAGCCCCTATCAGAACATTGTTCTATTAGCCACTATCAGAACATTGTTGTATTACCCCTATCAGAACATTGTTCTATTAGCCTCTATCAGAACATTGCTCTATTAGCCCCTTTAAGAACATTGTTCTATTAGCCACTATCAGAACATTGTTGTATTAGCCTTATTAGCCACTATCAGAATAGTGTTTTATTAGTCCCTATAAGAACATTGTTGTATTAGCCCCTATAAGAACATTGCTCTATTAGCCCCTATAAGAACATTGTTCTATTAGCCACTATAAGAACATTGTTCTATTAGCCACTATAAGAACATTGTTCTATTAGTCCCTATAAGAACATTGTTGTATAGATCTCCAGAATTGGTCTCCCAGACGACAACCAAACATATCCACTTCACCAACGCATCAACGATGTAATTATCCGTCTGTCGTTTAAACAACCCCCACCCCTGTTTTAAACTTGAAGCCATCACGGTTGACCAAACGGTACATCTCTGTGGGGTTAAGGCCCCCATAAAGTCGGGGATCCGAGTGCTATCACAATCAAGAACCGCCAATCACCATAACAACCAGCCATCAACACCGAGTTCTCGGAACCCAAGATTCCGGGTTTTACCAATCGACACCAATACCAAACTACTAATCTGGGAGTCTCGGGGTAGCACAGACACCATCTTAAGAGCGAAATTTATGATGTATGTGTTGGTCCTACTCCCTGCAGCTTAGGCGGTATAATGACGCCATGTAGCTTAGGCGCTACAGTCACTCCGTGTAGCTCAGGCACTACAATCACTCCCTGCAGCTCAGGCGCTACTATCACTCTCTGAAGCTCAGGCGCTACAATCACTCCGAGTAGCTAAGGCGCTACAATCACTCCCTGCAGCTCAGGCGCTACTATCACTCTCTGTAGCTCAGGCGCTACAATCACTCCGAGTATCTAAGGCGCTACTATCACTCCCTGTAGCTCAGACGCTACAATCAGTCCAAGGCCCAGGCGCTACAATCACTCCAAGGCCCAGGCGCTACAATCACTCCAAGGCCCGGGCGCTACAATCACTCCAAGGCCCGGGCGCTACAATCACTAGAAGGCCCAGGCGCTACAATCACTCCAAGGCCCGGGCGCTACAATCACTCCGTGTAGCTCAGGCGCTACAATCACTCCGTTTAGCCCAGGCGCTACAACCACTCCGTTTAGCCCAGGCGCTACATTCTCAATAAACTTTACTGCCACCCTGAGTTTTTCATTAATGTAATATATTATTTCGACTGGTGCCGAAGTTGTTAAGGATATTATATCAGTACAGACAAAAATGTTTTGGCAGGTT
Source organism: Radix auricularia (assembly GCA_002072015.1). Classification (NCBI taxonomy): domain Eukaryota; kingdom Metazoa; phylum Mollusca; class Gastropoda; family Lymnaeidae; genus Radix; species Radix auricularia. Next base: position 196,265 of record MUZC01000551.1, on the reverse strand, counting down.
GAATGTTGACAATACTGTTGTTGGGCAATTAATTAATTAAGTTAAAATAAAAAAGTTCTAAGCTTAAAGTGCGATAATATTTTTTATCTGTAGAATATGCCGACATGGTAATATTCGAAAATAAATATTGAGTGCCATCTATAAATTTAAGTTTCATTTATTATAACAGTTTTGAAATATTTATTAACCACCTTCAGTACATTGCAGGGGGATCTCCAGACGTGAATATACTCCTTAATATCAATTTGACATTACTTCTGTGCCTCTAGTTCAGGGGCCGGGTAATTACGTCTGTACCTCTAGTTCAGGGGCCGGGTAATTACTTCTGTACCTCTAGTTCAGGGGCCGGGTAATTACTTCTGTACCTCTAGTTCAGGGGTCGGGTAATTATTTCTGTACCTCTAGTTCAAGGGTCGGGTAATTATTTCTGTACCTCTAGTTTAGGGGTTGGGTAATTATTTCTGTACCTCTAGTTCAGGGGTCGGGTAATTATTTCTGTACCTCTTGTTCAGGGGCCGGGTAATTATTTCTGTACCTCTAGTTCAGGGGTCGGGTAATTATTTCTGTACCTCTAGTTCAAGGGTCGGGTAATTATTTCTGTACCTCTAGTTCAGGGGTCGGGTAATTATTTCTGTACCTCTTGTTCAGGGGCCGGGTAATTATTTCTGTACCTCTAGTTCAGGGGTGCGGGTAACTATTTCTGTACCTCTAGTTCAGGGGCCGGGTAATTATTTCTGTACCTCTAGTTCAGGGGTCAGGTAATTATTTCTGTACCTCTAGTTCAGGGGTCGGGTAAATATTTCTGTACCTCTAGTTCAGGGGTCGGGTAATTATTTCTGTACCTCGAGTTCAGGGGTCGGGTAATTATTTCTGTACCTCTAGTTCAGGGGCCGGGTAACTCTTTGTCTGAGAGAGCCATAACGGCACATATTTTCAAAAGAAATTATGTGAGAGCCATAAATTATGTTTAAAACTCAAAATTCAAGTAGATAAATGTGGACATTTTGTGTCATTTCAAAACTAAAAGTAAAATAATTATGTCTCTGAATTCTTTTTAATAACATGATTATGTTCATTTTTTTAAAAATATGCACAAAAAAATATTTATTTATTTTGAATAATCGAACATTTTTCTGAGAGCCACATCTGGCTCGCGAGCCATGGTTTCAACTGCTCTAGTTCATCATTTTTACTTTATGTATCGACTGAAATGACAAGACGTTCACCAAAAAAAAATGTTAGCTGCCGTTGAGTCAATAAGAAAATTAAATTGAGAAACAATCACTGAAGATCTCTGAATGTTTCTCACCATTTATTTTTCTCCCATGCCCATTGTAACATGCCACTCATAGCAGAATTTTGGGTCTCTCTCTCTCTCTCTCTCTCTCTCTCTCTCTCTCTCTCTCTCTCTCTCTCTCTCTATCTCGTACACTTACACACACTCCCACTAACTCACTCAGTCGATATTTGTTATTTCTTTACACATTTCAATCACTGAGTTTTTTCTTTATTTCTTTGTTTTTCATCCCGTTTCACCATTTGATTCTCTCTCAATTTTTTAGCATCTGCCGGTTCTCAAATTTCCCAGCCTTGACTCATGAACTGCGAGTGATGGCCGGCAAATGTGTTTATAACACGAGCCGCTCACGAGGTCTAGTCACGGAACACAACAACGGTCGTGTGGCGTATAGGGGTGGTGGTTGTCGTTTGGTGGTGTAGACATGATGACGGGCGGGCGGGGGATGGGGGACATGGCGAGATGGGACATGGGTGGGGAAAGAATGGAGAGTAAGGAGAGAGATTGAGAGAAAGAGAGAGAGAGAAAGAGAGAGAGACAGAGAGAGATAATCAGCGGAAAGGAAATAGGGAGAATGTTAGAGAATGTATGAACGTATACATAGTTAAAATGAACGAAAGAAAATTCACCAGAGCAAAGTGAAAAAAAAATCAAGAGAAGTAGAAGCGGTTATGACAGTAATAATAACATGAGAATTTTGGATTTTTGTTTTTATTTATCTAAAAGGAAGGGCTTAATGATATTTGAGTAAATGAGTGATTACAATATTGTTCCAATGTTACAATTTTTATGTTCTAGCAGAGACGGTGTTTGACTTTCTGTAGTGTTCAAGACATTTGTTCTGTTCTAGAAATAACATATCATACTCTAAAATTGTTCCAACATACCTATAAATTAATCTATAGATTCTCGACTTCTTAAAAATAAATGAATCCTTCTTGTAGTCGGCTCAGATGTTTGGGTGTCTCAATTGCTCGAGGTCTAACAAGTATAGTATAAACACACGACCTGCCAGGGAGGGGCACGTCTGGTAAGCCGTAATCAACCAGTGGGTGACCAGTGGTCAAACAATTTATCCCCCCTCCCGCCCAAAATAACCTCGGGTCACCTCTGTATTTTCTGATCCATTTTATCAGCACGCCTTGAGGTTCAGAGATTGTGTTACTATCACAGAGTCATCGTGTTTTTTGTGATGTCATTTGGCAGCCATCAAGATGTCATGTGATGTGCCAATTGCGACTGTGATGATGTGTGATGCCATGTTGTTGTGTTGAGGGTAAAACAATTCTAGGAGTCAATAATGAACTTAATTTTAGTAACAATATGTAACTGACTATTGACATGTCTTACAGCAATGGAATTGGTAAATGGAAAAGACGTAAACAAGGTAAGGGTTAGCCTGACAGGACATAACAAAACAGCGAACGTTCCGGCAAAGAGCCTTTCTCAACGGACATACAATACACAAATAAAACGAATAAAAAAATTAAAATATGAAAACTTAGCTGCGGTGAAATCCAAAAGAGTCAATGAAAGTCAATAAAAGGAATAGAATTAGTTACAAATGATAAGACCGCCCCCGTCCCGTCCCCAACAACCGTAGGCACTTTATCCAACAAAGCAAAGCTAACGATGGATACTGACAACTGTAACGGACCAGCCATCCGGTGATGGACGGGCAGTGACAGAGTGGACCGGCGTCAATGAACTGGTCACGCGACTGGAGACTGGCTTATATTAACGTCGTTGGGGTACATTTCGTGCCAGGCTGAGACCCTTCCTACCGCAGCTCGCCCTGTCGCTGGTGGTGGGGCGATGGCTCGCTTTCGTCTTCACACCCACGACGCTGTAAGCGGCCACACCCACGACGATGTAAGCGGTCACACCCACGACGATGTAAGCGGCCACACCCACGACGATGTAAGCGGCCACACCCACGACGATGTAAGCGGTCACACCCACGACGATGTAAGCGGTCACATCCACGACGATGTAAGCGGCCACACCCACGACGATGTAAGCGGTCACATCCACGACGATGTAAGCAGCCACACGCACCAACGATGTTCTAATGTTGTTACTCTGACCTCTGACTTCCTTCAAAAACATTGGTGTATGACAGTGGCGTGTTCGGAAGAGTGCAGTCAGAGGCGAGTCCTGGCAATTTAAGTCATCGCCGTGTGCGAAAACGTTGAAGATTTTAAAGAAACGGACACGTTCAAGATGTCACCATCGCCTTTAATTCTGCTCATTATTGCAGGGCGTGTGTAAATTAGGAATTTCACGTCTTTTGAATATGAAAAAAAAAATAGAATGCCATTATTGTTGGTGTGATAGTAACACTGTGTCCAACTGGTTATCACGCAAGTAGAAGTTTATCACGTGGACACCAGGTTTTTTTACGTCTTTATCTTATCTTATATGTTACAGACGCTCCTTCTGTACAGAAGATTATTGTGTCCTACGTATTTCTATGGTTTGTGTTTAGTCCTGTATTCTTACTAGAGTTTTAAAAGATGATAAAGTGGTGGCTTTCCTGGTTTCTTCAGGCAACCCATTCCACGCCCGAATACCGGACGGAAAGAAAGAAAACTTGTATGTGTTTGTTCTTGCATATGGAATAAGAAAGGTGTTTTTATCTTTATGTCTATTTGAGGGTTGTATTAGGTTATCTTTGTGTTGTATTTCTAAATTAGAATTAATTGCCTTATGTATAATTACTAATTTACTCTTGGTTCTTCTATCCTCTAGTGTTTCAAGGTTTAATGATTTAACTAATGGTGTTACTCTTGTCAGTTTTGAATATTCTCCAGTAATGAATCTGGCAGCTCTTTTTTGNATTTGTTCTAACTTATCAATATTTTCTTTGGTGGATGGGTCCCATACTGAAGATGCATATTCTAGTATAGGTCTCACCAGGGTGAGATAGCATTTTAGTTTTATATCTTTGTTACATTTGTAAAAGTTTCTTTTTATAAAGCCTAAGGTTTTGTTTGATTTTTTAATAACTTCATTGACATGGGGATTCCAAGATAGTTTCTCATTTATTATGACTCCTAAGTATTTCGCATCTTTAGTTTGGGTTAGTTCTTTTCCATGAATGAAATATTTTGAATTTATTTGTTTCTTTTTCTTTGTTACTCTTAGCAGTTGACATTTTTCTGGGTGGAAGGACATACTCCAGTTAGTTTCCCATTTTATTAATTCATCTAAGTCTTTTTGTAAAATTTTGCTATCTTGTTCTGACTTGATTGTTCTATAGATTATACAATCATCAGCAAATAACCTAACTTTCATAAACCTTGACAATAAAATAGTTTGAAGATGTAAAAAAAAAAATAAAAAAATACATCATGATTCTTTGATAATGAAAACCTGGTTGACGTCATAGCAGGACAAACAGACAAAATAAGCCAGTGTTAATCTATAGGGTATTAGATAGAAGAGTCACTGACAATCGCAGTCTAGGTATTACTGTATTAGAAGAGCCACTGACTATCAAAGTCTAGGTATTACTTCATTAGAAGAGCCACTGACAATCACAGTCTAGGTATTACTTCATTAGAAGAGCCACTGACAATCGCAGTCTAGGTATTACTTCATTAGAAGAGCCACTGACAATCGCAGTCTAGGTATTACTGTATTAGAAGAGCCATTTGACGCCTGTGCCTGTGCTCAGTATCAGACTTGAAGGGGTTGTTGAAAGAGATACAAGAACCAAATACTGCCTAGAAGGTCATGCTGGTAGGCAGGGTTGATTTGGGGATGGTGTCATGTGTGAGTGTTTGAATGTGTGTATGTATATACTTGTATGATTGTATGTTTCTGTGTGTATGTATATACTTGTATGATTGTATGTTCTTGTGTGTATCTATATACTTGTATGTTTCTGTGTGTATGTTATATATACGTGTATGATTGTATGTTTCTGTGTGTATGTATATACTTATATGATTGTATGTTTCTGTGTGTATCTATATACTTGTATGATTGAATGTTTATGTGTGTGTATCTATATACTTGTATGATTGTATGTTTCTATGTGTGTACATGCGTCTGAGTGTATATGTGCATGATTTGAGTGTGCGTTTGACTGTATTATGTGTTAAAGGCTAGTACCATCAACAGAACATCTAAAGGAAATGACTCTGACTGTATTATGTGTTAAAGGCTAGTACCATCCACAGAACATCTAAAGGAAATGCCTCTGACTGTATTATGTGTTAAAGGCTAGTACCATCAACAGAACATCTAAAGGAAATGACTCTGACTGTATTGTGTGTTAAAGGCTAGTACCATCCACGGAACATCTAAAGGAAATGACTCTGACTGTATTATGTGTTAAAGGCTAGTACCATCAACAGAACATCTAAAGGAAATGCCTCTGACTGTATTGTGTGTTAAAGGCTAGTACCATCCACGGAACATCTAAAGGAAATGCCTCTGACTGTATTATGTGTTAAAGGCTAGTACCATCAACAGAACATCTAAAGGAAATGCCTCTGACTGTATTGTGTGTTAAAGGCTAGTACCATCAACAGAACATCTAAAGGAAATGTCGACAGCGCCCTGGTCTACACTCTCCATAATGCAAATGAGCGACGCGTCATCAAACAGGTCATCGTCCGCTAGGGCAGACTGTAATATTGACTAGGGTGGGGGCTGGGGGGGTAATTAGCCGGCGTGGAGGTTGGGGTGCCTACTGTAACTCAGTCGATTCTTTCATTGATGTTACTGTGGGAAAGTAACAGGTATCAGTGGCGTGTCTCATGTGAGGGTGTGGATTGGGGGGGGGGGGGGGTTCTGGTGTGTGGGTGGATATGGGAGGAAGTTTCATCTGGTTTGGTGGTGTGGATATGGGAGGAAGTTTCTTCATGTGGGGCTAGGATGTTTTTTATAACTATGTGTGGATGTGTGTTACAACTATGTGTGGATGTGTGTTATAACTACCATTTTAGTCTGTGGGATGTGTGCATAATAACAATGGGATGATAAAACACAAATAAGACAATTATAACACTAGTGAAACACAAAGAAGACAATTATAACACTAGTGAAGCACAAAATTACCGGCTCAGTAGAGCTAGAAGTAGATGCTGAATTTATAACTACACATTACTGCAGCACTAAATAATCTTTGCGGGATAAAACATTGTAAGGGGAAAAAACAAAAACTGAACCTGCATGGTTGGGAACAGCAGAGATTGTTCGATATTTAATGTGGTCCATTTTATTTCAATCCACACCAGAAACAAATCTAACTATAGTAACTATATATATTTAATGTGGTTCATCTATTTCATTTCAATCCACACCAGAATCCATGGTTACTATAGACTTTCGACCAGGGGTCTCCAAACTTTGCTGACGAAGGGTCGCATTAACTATCAAACAGCAGTTTAGGGGCCGACTACTAGCCTCCAACTACTAACTTTTGTGGTAAACAACAGGTAAAAATAGTATCTCTTTTGAGATTAAAAGATTTTCAGGGGCCGAATCAGAGGGCCTCGCGGGCCGCATCTGGCCCACGGGCCGTAGTTTGGAGACCCCTGCTTTAGACTATAGATCGACATACCTCCAATATTTTAGTCTGGCGGATTAGCGACAAGTTTCGCATTGTCACCGGGCACCAATGCAATTAAAATTAAATATATCTTGTTTTATTTAACCATACATATTTATGTTTTTCGTCCATGACGGCCACAGGAAGAATATTTGGCAATCGCAGAAGCATACATCGGCATCAGAGAAATTTGAATCATGTTTGTTGCAGGCCGAATCTGGGAACAACAAGTGGTCCTCAAGTTTATTATGGTGGCCCTAGGACAACATATCAATAATAAAACCCTCGCGACCCTTCTTCATGGTTTTGGCACCTCTCTTCAGACTGTGACCATCGGTCTCGGCTTACCTTCTCGAATCCACTCAACTGGTAATAAATGATACTTGTGCCACAGCAGCTGTTTGTGAAACGACCTGCCTATTCCAATCTATTCCAACAAACCCCCCCCCCCCCCAACGGGGTACAAATATCAACATAAACCTATCACAGGAGCGTATCTCCATGTAACATGATAGGGCGTGGTGGGGGCGGGTGTGAGGGAGGGTGTTGGGGAAGGTGTGAGGGAGGGTGCTAGGGAGGGTGTGAGGGAGGGTGTCGGGGAGGGTGTGAGAGAGGGTGTGAGGGAGGGTGTGAGGCGGTGTCGCGCCGTAGACAACATACGGGTATTGTTAGAGTAACATGTGAAGATTGTCTCCCATATCCACGTTACACACCGTTGGTTTGTATCTTTAACAAAGATCAATCAATATTGGGAGCTCCTGTTACAATTAACTTTTAATATCCTCATTAGAAACACCAAAGTATAGCGCAAGTTTTAGCTCGTCCTAGTTTTAGAACTGTAACAATACACCACGTTTGTATACCAGAAGACAACTGTAACAATACACTACGTTTAAATACCAGCAGACAACTGTAACAATACACCACGTTTGTATACCAGAAGAGAACTGTAACAATACACCACGTTTGTATACCAGCAGACAACTGTAACAATACACCACTTTGTATACCAGCAGACAACTGTAACAATACACCACTTTGTATACCAGCAGACAACTTTTCTTGAAAACCAATACCGGTAAATAATTCCTTTTAAAACTTAAGTTGTGCCAACGTGAACGACCAGCTAATGGGTTTCTTCGTAAAACTAAAATAACTTCTCTATTTACGCACACACAAAAAGTGTATACTGATTTAATGACAAACACAAAAGTAGACGTTACGTGAACATCAACAACATTCAACAATTTCTACACCCACATAATTAGTTTAGAAAAATACTTTGTAAAAACTATGCCTATGCCGTCATAACCATTAATAGACAAAAAATAATTATAACGGAATGAATAGTTTTATGAATAAACGAGGAATTAGACATGATCCCGCTAGCTAATTTGAACAACTCGGTCCCTTGTCCCATAGTATAACACCAGAGTTATCTCATCGATAGATTCACACAGAACTTACCTTTGAACAGAGTTTACTCCAATATACCCCCTTACTCCAGCCAGGTAAATCCTATCACTGCAGCAGGCGCGCTCGATGATATCCTGACACTGATATCTTTCTCCCCGCCTCTCGTTCAGTCATGCCGGGACTCTGAGAACACCAGAAAAACATAAGATATTGGCGCCAATTAGTAACAAAGGTAGAAAAGGGAAGGAAGTTCACTACCCCTTTCCCTCGGTCGTCTGTAGGTCGGTCCCCACACCAACGACTCACTGTGAGGTCCTTATTACCGTACGAAACGCCGTGCCCACACTAGCACGTGGTCCCCCCGCCACTCGTGTACCAATGGGAGACGAGCGTGCGACGAGCGCGCGACAGTGCGTGCTGGAAAATTCAGTGTCGCCATTAAAAGTGTAACTTTAAAGGAAGAGAAAATATTAAAGACGTTGTTTCTTCTTGATGGACAATGGTGTCAATTAGACTTGGTCAGATTTGGCCGGACTGAGTTAGACTTGGTCAGATTAGGCCGGCCTGAGTTAGACTTGGTCAGATTAGGCCGGACTGAGTTAGACTTGGTCAGATTTGGCCGGACTGAATTAGACTTGGTCAGATTTGGCCGGACTGAATTAGGCGTGGTCAGATTTGGACAGACTGAATTAGGCGTGGTCAGATTTGGACAGACTGAATCAGACGTGGTCAGATTTGGACAGACTGAATTAGGCGTGGTCAGATTTGGCCGAACTGAATTAGACGTGGTCAGATTTGGCCGGAGAGAGACGTGGTCAGATTTGGCCGGGCTGAATTAGACCTGGTAAGAATTGACTTGACTGAATTAGGCGTGGTCAGATTTGGCCGGAAAGAGTTAGACCTGGTCATATTTGGCTTAACTTGTTATACAACTAATTGAATAAACGTGTGGCCAGTCTTGTAGTGAACTTGGACAAAGCCAAGGTAACAGCAATTAGCACCGGACTCTTGAATTAAAACTCTATAAAATGACGCAACACACGTCTATCAGTGACGTGTTCTCTATTAAACAAACCTCGAATGTTCTCCAATATTCCGGACGTTACAACTCCGTCCAGACACTTTGCTGTTATATCTGGGTGGTCAGATCAACTTTCTTGGACCCGAAACATGACCCAAAGAATGACGTCAATTATTTCACTTTTACTCCGCTCTCGGTATGAGCTCGATACTTCTCGTTAAAACAGCTCTCGATAGACTTCTCGTTAAAACAGCTCTCGATAGACTTCTCGTTAAAACAGCTCTCGATAGACTTCTCGTTAAAACAGTTCTCGATAGACTTCTCGTTAAAACAGCTCTCGATAGACTTCTCGTTAAAGCAGCTCTCGATATAATCTCGATAGACTTCTCCTTAAAACAGACCTGTTGACGAAAGCCCAGACTGTCAGTATTAAATATACTATTATTAAATCCAAAGTAATAGAAGGAAATCCTTCACTAGCCGCTCAATAGAGTTAAGTAAGGGGGAAAAAAGGTCATGAGGTGAATGGGCCGTGGAAATAATGCAGATACAAAATGTAAAAAAAAAAAATAATAAAAAAAAACTTTTCGTTGTTAAAGAATCTTAAGTTTCTGGGTCTGGGTACACAACATGTACAGGTACAGGTGAGAACGGGGTGGCGCCGCGTCCTTATCACGGGCAGGTGAAGCTGAACTCGTAGGTGACGACAGAAAGCCAGCGGGGCTGAGGTTGCGTCCCCTTTGAAAACTGTGGGAAGGGAGAGTAAGCGCCCGTAACACAGCAACAAGAAAGAAAATCTCAAGGATAGCATAAAACTTGGGGAAGGGGGGGAGGCTGAGTTCATCTAATTCTTAAAGGGGAAACAGATATGGAGATTAATGTTTCTGTTATTTTTCTGCCTCGGTGGTTCCAGAGAGTTGTGTTTTAATAGAATTGATATGTTCAGTGACTCAAGTATACTACAGTATAGTTATATGTTCAGTAACCCTCAAGTATAGTTATATGTTGAGTAGCCCTCAAGTATATTTATATGTTCAGTTGCCCTCAAGTATATTTATATGTTCAGTTGCCCTTAAGTATATTTCATAAATTATGTCTACCGTATAGAAGAGACCAGAGGTATCTATCATGTGAAATGTTTTCTTTCTTTGCGCCACTGGGCACATTTGAGAACTACGATTAGGTGACGTTATAAATAAATTGTATACTTTCTAGTTTCCAACGGGCACAACTGCAGTTTTACTTAAATACATCAAATGGATAATTGTGAGTGATTGTGCACACGTGTATGAGTGTATGTGAGAGATAGATCAAATAGGTAATTGTGAGTGATTGTGCACACATGTATAAGTGTATGTGAGAGATAGATCAAATGGATAATTATGAGTGATTGTGCACACGTGTATGAGTGTATGTGAGAGATATATCAAATTGGTAAACGTGATTGATTGTGCACACGTGTATGAGTGTATGTGAGAGATAGATCAAATGGGTAATTGTGAGTGATTGTGCACACATGTATAAGTGTATGTGAGAGATAGATCAAATGGGTATAATTGTGAGTGATTGTGCACACGTGTATGAGTGTGTGAGAGAGATAGATAAAGTGTGTATATATTCGTGTTTTTGTATGTATTTCTATGTTTGTGTGTGTGGGGGGGGGTGCGTGCGTTGGTTGGTTTTACATTAACCTTATAGTGAAATGATATTCATAAGGGGCGGGTGAAAGAAGGACAGCTCAAACTATGCGGTACTGAATGGGGAGGGCAATAATGTGACAAAATGGGAGTTGGTGNGGGGGGGGGCTGTGGGAATAACGTCCGTATGGTTAATGGGGGTGGTGGGGTGGGGTGGGGTCTCTTATTTAATGGTGTAGCATCAACTTGGTGGTGGTACCTGGGGTTTCAGTTGGTTTGAAGAAGGTCACACATGCGTGACTGTATATTCAACAGTTTCTCATTCACTAAAAGGTATGGTTAAAAAAAACAACGTCCAAAGCAATGCGACGAGACTAAGACGAGGAGGTGGGGAGGTGGATGGGTAAATTTACAATTTGTTAATTTTTCAAATATTTTGTTTCAATAAACGACCGAAAGCTGGGGACAAACAATTAACCTTTCACAATAATAATGTCATGGTTTATTTGTTGCATATATCACCTATTCCCATGGGGAAGAAACTGCCAATTATATCAAGGAAACACGCTACTTTAACAACAACAACAACAACAGCAACCAACTAGAAATGAGTTATTTTCCTCTATTAACATTTTTTACTGCCCCCCCTCCCCCCGCACACACACACACACGCATAACTTCATATTCTGGGCGAACATAGAGCGGTATAGTTTGTTGTTCTTGAAGCTATAAAGACCTAACAATAACATAATATGGAAAACTTAATAAGACTATAGTAGACCTAATTGACTTTGAAAGACCTAATAAGTAATACCTAATAGCAGGCTCGTCCATGGGACCCATTTTTATGCCCCATCCCATCCCATCCCATGGGAAAAACTTTCCTATGGACAAGCCTGCCTAATAGCCTATAGAAGGTATCATAGACTATAGAAGGCATTAAGGACAAGAGAAGTCATAATAGATTAAAGAATACAATATACTATAGAATACTGAATAGACTATTGTAAAACCTATTAGACTATATAAGACCTAATAGCCTACAGAAGACCTAACAGACTACATAAGACCTAACAGACCAGACCTACTTATAGGTTGCTGTAAATACAACGATCAGCCCGACGACCCTACTACCCTGTACTACTCTACAGTCATACATCAAAAGACAAACCAAACGTACACTTCGTCCCCACGGGACACTCTTCTCTACCAACAGTTGTTCTAATCGTGACATAACAAAACGTTACAAAGAAAGAAAGCAAACATCGCAGCGTCAACTTCCATCAGGTCTTTATGTTAAGGCTGACAGGAAGGGCTTCTCAAATAGGCTTCCTGCTACCCCAGGACGAAATGTAAGGGGTAAGACAAAACTCAGAAGATTATGTTTATTTATATTTGTTTTCAAATCGTTGGTGGAAGGGTGTGAGTCGGGAGTGTTTAGGGGGGGGGGTGAGTCGTGAGTTTGGTTGGGTGGGGGAGGTTGTGAGTCGTGAGTGTTTNTGAGAGTCATGTTTGGTTGGGGGTGGGGTTTCCTGTACTGTTTTAGGCGAGAAGACAAAAGAGACGAGTGATGATCCTTCTTAAAGTTATTATTACTGCCTTAAAGCATTGAGTTAGTGTTGTATGGTCCTATGGACCTTTTTAGTATGGCGGACCGGCAGGAATTTTTCCATTGCGCCGGGACCGGCGCACTATTTTCCCTGAACTGACATGGTAACGAAATGTAATTTATTTTGTATTATTTGTTTCATTTTATGTGCTTATTACTGAAAAATTGACATACTTAATATGGTTAGTAATAATGGATGAAAATTGAGGATTATAATTGTATTTTTTTGGTTCTTTCTTGATAACTTCTGCGCAGAAGTGTCACTAGGGTTGGTGTCAACCGGGGTGGCAGCTCATGGTGTCACCCCCTGACGATTTAACCCACAGAAGTCCTCCGAGTTTTCCAGGGCCAAATAACAGGAATATACAGGATTTGAAATATTGGTGCCACCCCCTGATGGCGCCACACCCACTAGTGACACCACTACTTCTGCGGACTGGCGATGGATGGCCCACGGAGTGGCAACGGTCAACACTTTGAGAAGCACTGCTATAGAGCAGCTGAGTTAACAAAGCCGCCAGTAGCATCTTTTATATTCAAGCCACAAGTAGCATCTTTTATATTCAAGCCACAAGTAGCATCTTGACATTCAAGCCACAAGTAACATCTTTGACATTCAAGCCACAAGTAACATCTTTGACATTCAAGCCACAAGTAGCTTCTTTGACATTCAAGCCCCAAGTAACATCTTTGACATTCAAGCCACAAGTAGCATCTTTGACATTCAAGAAGAGAGAAAAAATTATCGCTAGTCTATAATAAAACACTATCAAAGACACATTGTTGTCCTGTCTGTTTGAATTAAGCAAGGGCCTCTGGCCGTCCATACATAACAGAGTTGTACCGTCAAGATACTACAGAGTTGTACCGTCCAGATATGACAGAGTTGTACCGTCCAGATATTACAGAGTTGTACCGTCAAGATATTACTGAGTTGTACCGTCCAGATATTACAGAGACTAGAAGGGTGATAGAAATTAAGTTAAGTGCTACATTTTATCTTACATCCAATTGTAAAGTTTAGACTAAAAACTATGCATAATATATTGTTTTTGGTATAATTCCAACAAAACTCTTTGTAAATATAAACTAATTTTGCAAACAATAATAAAATCAACACTGGTTCAAATGAAGAGGTTTAGAGAAGGAAGCCGTCAGCTTGCAGCGTGGTACAATAAGCAGACGGCTGGCTACAGCTGCGACACCAGCTACTTAAGTCCCGGTTCGACTTGTTGGCTAGGGCTCTTTTCACCGAGTAACTCCGACTGTAGTGCACGCGATGTGGTCCCCAGGACTGCTAACGGCCGGTATGGTGACGCGGTGTCCCCAGACGATTTCAAGTAGTGGACTTAGTAACAGCTTGGGCGCGGGGGGCGGGGAGCACAAAGAGATGGGGCGGCGGGGGTGAAATATTAATGATGAGTGGGATTTTGTGATCAGAGTGGGGCGTTATGGTTGGGAAGTAAAGAGTTTGGTGGTGGGGCTTGTAACTGAATGATACAATTATCTGGGTCGTGAGATACGTATGTGTGTGTCGGGAGGGGAGGTAGTAACAATGTGCCTGATAAAACCAGTGCTTGAGACAGTGGTATAAAATCAAGGCTTGAGACAGTGGTATAAAATCAAGGCTTGAGACAGTGGTATAAAACCAGTGCTTGAGACAGTGGTATAAAATCAAGACTTGAGACAGTGGTGTAAAATCAAGACTTGAGACAGTGGTATAAAACCAGTGCTTGAGACAGTGGTATAAAATCAAGACTTGAGACAGTGGTATAAAACCAGTGCTTGAGACAGTGGTATAAAATCAAGGCTTGAGACAGTGGTATAAAATCAAGACTTGAGACAGTGGTATAAAATCAAGGCTTGAGACAGTGGTATAAAATCAAGGCTTGAGGCAGTGTTATACCTATGGCTGGTGACACGGGAGCTAGCACACCATCAAACCCCCCCCCCACTCACCAACCCACCGCACACATCAATGCAAAACAAAAAGGTGGCACCCGGGGGCGAAACGTTTCATCTGTACCACCGTTAATTTTATGTATTTTCTTTATGTAGGTTGACAGGTTATTTTATCTTAAATGAAAAGAACTATTCAACACAGATTCGCACATGCTGCCAACATAACAATAACGTTTTTAAAAAATTAATGTCGCGCTTAACTACACATGGCTGGATCGATAGTAGATGATTATTGATTAGTGATGATTGACTGTTGGCATATAATCATCTTGGTAAAACTCAGTTAATCAGGCCTCCTACCAAACGTTACTATATATAACACAGACACTATTTACAAATGCTCTAAATAAAATTCGTTAAAATATAAGAAGCGGTTTCAGTGCGTTAGATTCTCTTTTTGTTTTAATAAGGACATTTACAAAGTGAACGGTTAACACTGCGGTGTAAAGTGTAGGTGCGATTACTACGAATCTAGTTAAAAGGGCGCGAGGAAGCCGTGACATTGCCCAAGAGTGGAGAGGTTGCACTGTTGGGGTTTAATTCAAACTCGAATCCTGAGTTGTTGTTTTTTGTTGTTTTTTTTTTTTTTT
>MUZC01000551.1:145008-158348 GCA_002072015.1 Radix auricularia | reverse complement strand
CCCCCCCCCCCGCTCATTTTTTCCAACACACGCATACGGACATACGCAACATGAAGGCCACACCCCGTGAGTGGCGGGTTGTTGAAATATTAATTAGCCACACATCCTCCGTAGCGGTGGCCTCGTCAGATAAAAGACCTCGTGGTAGCCACTAGGCTCGTGACCTAAACAATCAGCCCGTGACGCTGCGGGTACATTCCCTATCTGTTTATGTAACAACCAATCAGTGTCAATGGTCACACGTCACGTGGACCTGCCATAAAAATAGTAGTGGTAAGAGACACCACCATCCCCTGCCCACCCCTCCACCCGTTACACAAAAAATTGAGGTTATGGCTCGGGAACATTATTTCAGTGGAGCCTTTGTCCAGCGTTAGCAATCAAGGCGTTCACCATCTGTGCTAGAGTCACGGCTAAAATAGACGCCGTGAATATAGTAAAACTATAGATATTCGATACTGGCAGTTATCAAACCCATGGCCATCACTGAGAAATATCAAAGCTGACCGTGCCGGAGAAACGACACCTTTGGCCCGTGGACATTGTCATAACGCATTAATGAAAATATCTATCAAGGAATCAACTTTTTGCAGAGAAACGATAACTTTCAACACTGTGAACAATTGAAACCCTCGCAAATATCGTCCGGGAAACAAGCCTCACCAAGGTCAGGGCAGGCCTAAGGGAATAAGAGGCCCTAGACAAAATGAATTTGGTAGCCATAAATGAAATAGAAAATTAAAAAATAAACATGGAAAGATTATTGTACGAAGTCTCCTCTAATGATGAGACTAATCGGAGGCCCTCGACGGATGCCTAGTTTGCTATGCCTAAAGCTGGCACTGCCAAGGTGGAGAATGACACCGCTCACCAAGATACAGAATGACACCGCTCACCAAGGTAGAGAAATGGCGCCCTAACATTGCGTGTGTTCACCCTGGTAAAGTCTTGGTTAATAACGTGAGGCTTACTATCAGCTTTTAGAGATTCTATCCCCGGGCTTATGTTGGTCTTTACGGTGACTTAGGGCTACATTCATTTTCATCACTTCACAATGTGTAATGTTGTGTCTAGTGATTTCGGAATCAATGGCAAAAACTCGAGGCAACTAGAGAGGGTACAAATGCGTTATAGTGATCCCATTATTTCTTTACCATTCGATCCCGCACGTGAATACCAATCCGAGAGTTGAAATGTTGTTACAAATCTCCACCAAACAACCCTCATGGTCAGGCCGACGGAAGAGTATCGCAAATAGTAGGTGGAATTGTTTTCGCTCATGAATGAGCATCAAAATTCTCATCTTGTCCGGGTGTTAAAAATAAATAAGGCCACTGCTTCAGACTTAATCCAGTTAAATATTTGGTGGAGCTGGATGTGAGTGTGGAGCTGGATGTGATGTGGAGCTGGATGTGGATGTGGGCCTGGATGTGAGTGTGGAGCTGGATGCGGGCCTGGATGTGAGTGTGGAGCTGGATGTGAGTGTGGAGCTGGATGTGAATGTGGAGCTGGATGTGAATGTGGAGATGGATGTGGGTGTGGAGCTGGATGTGAGTGAGGAGCTGGATGTGGGTGTGGAGCTGGATGTAAGTGTGGAGCTGGATCTGAGAGTGGAGCTAGATGTGAGTGTGGAGCTGGATGTGAGTGTGGAGCTGGATGTGAGTGTGGAGCTGGATGTGGGTGAGGAGCTGGATGTGGGTGAGGAGCTGGATGTGAGTGTGGAGCTGGATGTGGGTGAGGAGCTGGATGTGGGTGTGGAGCTGGATGTAAGTGTGGAGCTGGATCTGAGAGTGGAGCTGGATGTAAGTGTGGAGCTGGATGTGAGTGTGGAGCTGGATCTGAGAGTGGAGCTGGATGTGAGTGTGGAGCTGGATCTGAGAGTGGAGCTGGATGTGAGTGTGGAGCTGGATGTGAGTGTGGAGCTGGATGTGGGCCTGGATGTGGGTGTGGAGTTTCATGTGAGGATGGAACTTGATGTGAGTGTGGAGCTTGATGTGGATGTGGGCCTGGATGTGGGCCTGGATGTGAGTGTGGAGCTGGATGTGAGTGTGGAGCTGGAGGCTGGATGTGGGCCTGGATGTGGATGTGGGCCTGGATGTGGATGTGGGCCATGGTGTTGTCTTCTTGGGAGTGACGTTTTTGATATTGCTGAATTGTTTGGATGCCTTAATAAAATTACTCTTCACTACATGCATTCATCACTGTCACATGAAGTGCACTACATAACCATGGAATTTTGAACAGTGTATGATACGTTTGAAATACACGCAACAAAAGAAGTAAAGAATCATCAAGTAAAAATGTGAAATTTAGATGATGCTATGTTTGGTCCTTAAACATTTAAGAGACATTTAAACGCTACAACTCGTGCACTATCTCTTCTCGATGAATATGACCCGTAAAAAAAGATATTAATAAAAGAATCCCCATCCATATGCTGTTGACAATGATTACTGCCCTTGTATCTGATCTGTACGGACCATAATTAGTCTAATTACCACCATCCGGTTTTCTCGCGACTTCCGTGACGACGGAGAGTGACGGCTCCTGGTGATGTATTGCTTGCCCCTAGGGCCGTGAGGTGGGGAGGAGGGGGGAGAGGATTCTATAAGTCCGACCACAGTGTGAGGTCTATAAGCTATGTGATAGAAATCCGCCCCCGCCCCGTCCCTCCCAACGTAACTCGTGTCAGATTACCTTAATGCAAACACCAGGAAGACCAGTGGCAACGCGCGGTTTAGCTACGTAAGTGCTTGAAGTTTGTATTTAACAGTTTTCTTATAATCAGGGTCCCGGACAAGTGCAGAGCCATCAGTGTCGATGACATCGTGGGTCAAGGTCACGGAGGTTGGGGTTTTTACTCCGCTTCCGAGTCATCCGTGTGGTGTTGTAGGTCACTCTTAATGGGAATACCTCGTGACACTAACGATTGTGTAGCTCTTATTATTTCTTGTAATAAATCCTAGAGTTACATCATTTCTTCTAGGTCTAAAAGTTTTTTTTAATATTACCCGAGCGCCGATGACAACGCTTTTATCATATCTCTGGCCCGAATTGAATAATTAGACTTTAAACATTTAAACCTTAACATCATACGAACTCGGGGTCCTCCGTTGTGAACATGCGTGCGAGAAATAATGCCCCCCCCCCCCAAAGGTACGTCGCAATAAATGTCGGTAATTCCCAGCATATGCGGAGGGTGAAGGAAACAAACGGGATATCGTAAATATTTCATCTGCTCTCCGACATTCTTGTTTGCTTCATATTCCGAATACATTTAGTGGATTAACTTCCCAAAAGGGGGAGGTAAATAAGTTGCTGTATCACGTGATATATTAAGTTATATGAAGTTCTTTTTATCCCCCATGAATAATTCCCTACAGTAATTTGCATCCCTTCCCTGCCATTACACCCACACAGCAGTTGTTACTGCATGAAAAATGTATTAGGGAAATGATTGTCGTCTGCTTAAAATCATATCAAAATTTGACCCCCAAAATATACACAGGCACACGATACGTGCGGAAAAGATGGCATGAATTGCACATAAAACAATAAAAGTAGCATATTCGTTTATTCATTTCTATAACTCATGTTGTCTTGATCCCCTCAGTTTGTGTTATTTTGTGTCGTGGTTGATTGAAATATCGCGATATACATTCGATAACAGATCGTGTTAAAAACTCGAAGAATCTGTTTAATGATCCATGATAAGACAGGCAAACGAAAACAGAATTAGCGGAACGAAATATGCAAAGGAATCAAAACAATTAAATTTGTAAATCTCGAAATCACAATATTGTGTGTCCTTCAAATAGACAATTACAGCACAATTAGTTTAGCAATAAAAGTCGCACGCCAATGTTGTGAACGAAATGCTAACATTGAGAACGATGTACTACAATACATGTAGCATTCTATGTAAAATTGTAGACAGCGTTCAGAAGTTTCGAGAAGGAGTTGGGGAGAAACTCCAAGAAGCAATTAACCCCGGGACATGACCAAACGGATCATTTAGCCGGTAGTGTGAAGACATCTCTTAATCTCTACCCCAAACCGTCTGTGCTATTCAAACACCAATGGGATGAGACTTCTCTGCCAGACTTTGCCACGCGCCGGGAAATTATATATGTAACCTGATGGTTATCACCCTTGTCGGATTTATTAACCCTGACGTTACGCCCACCTAACTCGCTCCCCCCCCTTCAACACCCACCACAGGCCGCGAGTATGTACATCACACCCTTCCCCCCCCCCCCCCCCACACACACCTCAGTCAACGCCTCATCATTCAGTCATTACTCCATCATCACCATTAACCTCAGGAGGAGATACAGAGGGCTGCCACTTTGTTGGATGCCTGGAGACACTGATGGTCGGAGTGGTAAACACGAGCCGAGGGGGCTCACTCACATGACTGATGGCTTTAATAGTAAAACTAATAGGCCCCACCGTAGAAAAAAAGAAGAAAAAAAAAGAACGGGAAGGAAAAAAAAATAATGCAAAAACGATTTGTCTTCTGGTAAATGATATGAGGCATGAAGATTTTTGAACACCCAATTCTTAAGTACCGTGCTGCAAAAAAAAAAAACTCCAACGACTCCGGCTATAAGAATAAGAGCTCTGACGTCATAAATCCCCAACCAACCCCGCCCCCTTATCGCCGATGTTGGTAGGAGTCAACCTTCGCGCGGCTCATCTCCCGAGAATCCCATTGTGCCGAGTGTTGGTCGGGACAGCGGGCCACAAGATGGACAGTGTTAGAATTTTCTGGGACAGAAACTCTCTGGCAAACCTATTCTTTAATAAATAACGAGCCCGGGCGGTGCCCTGGGTACACAGACGAGACCTAGCGTGAGGGCGAGTAATGGATGTGATTCTAGTTGGCCGGGAGTGCTGGAAACTAGAATAGTGGGAAATGAATGAATAGCTAGTTGGCTAGCGCGAAGTAAGATGGTGGGATAATTGATGAAAGTCTGACCGGAAAGTAGAGGTGGGATGTTGGCGAATGAATGGGTAGCTTCGAAAAAGAGTATTAGAAGTGATAATAACATGGAAATACAACGCAAAACAAATCTTATACAACATTAAGGTAGGCTTAGGGATAAAAACACATTTTTTTCTGTTTCATCCGAAAGAAAAATCTCATACCAATTCTCGTCTTCCTGTCTGGAATTCAGGCGTGGTATGGGTTGCCTAAACAAACCTGGAAGTTTAATACACTATGAACATTCAAAACTGTAGTTTAATGCAAAACTACACAAAAATCATGAGTAAGCGTAGGAAGCAATATTGTTCTGCTTATAAGAAGGTCTGTTCTGTACAGCATTAGAGAAGAATAGAGTGCTGTGTGGAACTTTGTTGGAAAGGGGAATGGTAGAGAAATTTGGTGGATTTTTGTTGGAAAGGCGAATGGTAGAAACATTTGGCGGAATTTTGTTGATTTACGGGTGACGAGACTGCATGTAACTGTAAAAGAGAAGAATGATGTATTGGTCTCACAAAAGAAGAGAATGGTGTATTGGTCTCACAAAAGAAGAGAATGGTGTATTGGTCTCACAAAAGAAGAGAATGATGAATTGGTCTCACAAAAGAAGAGAATGATGTATTGGTCTCACAAAAGAAGAGAATGATGTATTGGTCTCACAAAAGAGAGAATGATGAAATGGTCTCACAAAAGAAGAGAATGATGAATTGGTCTCACAAAAGAAGAGAATGATGTATTGGTCTCATAAAAGAGAGAATGATGAATTGGTCTCACAAAAGAAGAGAATGATGTATTGGTCTCACAAAAGAGAGAATGATGAATTGGTCTCACAAAAGAAGAGAATGATGTATTGGTCTCACAAAAGAAGAGAATGATGTATTGGTCTCACAAAAGAAGGAAATGATGTATTGGTCGTTTTTAATGAACTATTGTTTTTTATGGTGCGGTCTTCACAGATATATTATTTTGTTAGTTTCGGGGCACTGGAATTTTTTTTTTTAATTAAAAAAATAAACCCAACTTAGCTGCCCTGTTTACCCAAGCCACACCGTTGCCTGGTGTTGATCATGTGACCAAAGGAACACCCAAAGGCCAATCATACACGCCGATGACCACCAGCACTCAGGCGACTAGTCATGTGCTCACGTCTATTAATAACCTATAAACCTATGTCGAGGGTCGTGGCGAGGGCGACTGCGTGATTGCTCGTGAATAGTTACAGTCTCGTCTGGTTTACTGGGGTTTAATGATGGTACGCATGACACGGTCAGGGTGGGCGCTGGAAAGTGGGATGGGGAGGGGGCGTGTGGTTTACAGTTCAAATAACTATTTTTCGTGATCAGGATCTTAGGAAAGAAAAAAATCTTGCTGATCAGTGGTCAGCATGGACGCATGAGTCATTAAAACCGTCTTGTCCGCATTGTCTCAGTTATTTCAACATACAGACGCCGATACTACGAAGCTATTCAAGGAACCAGAATGGGAAAAGACGCTGGGCTGATTTGATGGCAAACAAGGCGATTATTTGTAATATCGTCTCTAGTAACGAGGACTCCTCCTTCTTCCACGCAAGGACGTACGGCCGGGCGATGACGTCAGGGCCGAGCCATACGCGTGCATTAATGATGATAAGTCGTCGGTTTAGCCATCTCGCTTGGGCCACTAGATGAGCGCTGGCCCGAGGGCGACCGCGCTCTGCGAGTGCCCGGATGACTATTTTAGTGTTAATCAAACCAGGAACAGAGCGTTGTACAAGGACGAGGACACGGCGAGTGCTGTTATGTGGGGAGAGGCGTGTATGAGGTGTAGATCTATGCTATGTTTAGAATTATTTTTCACACATGAATCCAGCAAAGTGTTGAAGTCTAACCTATTTAGTATTTTAGCTTGGAATTACAAATTTCTAACCGTGCACTTAATGGTTATAAGCAGTGGCGTCGCTAAGGGGTGCGGTGGGGGCGGGCCACCCCGGGTGACACCATCAGGGGGGCCAGACAGTAAAATTCTATATATTCCTATTATTTGGCACTGGAAAACGCGGAGGAGTTCTATGGGTTAAATCATGACGGGGTGACACCATGAGCTACCACCCCGGATGACACCAACCCTAGTGACGCCTCTGGTTATAAGGATTTCAAGAGACTGTACAAGAAAGAGAAATTCATCTTAATAATAAGCACAAGAATCAAGTCCGAAAACGCAAGGTCTATTCTAGGAAACCCACATAATTTCTGTCTCAAAGAATGAATCATTAAAACTAACTTAACTTTTCATATACAATAAGTGCTTCAAGTGAAATATGTCTCCTATATATAGACCCCAGCAAGTGTTCATGGATGCTCAATGGTAAGAACCTCCTGAGTCAATGTTCTGATGCGGACATTCTAGACAACAGAACCAAGGACATCTTCCGAGTCGATATTTTGATGTGGATATTTTAGACTAGAGAATTGAGGACATCTTCCGAGGCCTTATTACCATGATGGATCAGAAGCGTAACTGGGTTTTCTACGCCCTTGGCGAATTTTTTAGGCGCCCTTGACAAATGGGTATTTAAATATCCTAATTTTAAGAAAATACTAAATTTGAATAAAATGAAGGATTAGCAACTGCCTTGATGCCAAGTCGTTGTTACGACTCTCGTGGGATATTGTGTAGAGCGCCTTTCTATTGGCCTTATAAACAATATCTTTTAAATGACAATCGGTCGATAAACATGTGAGCGTTAGAGTTTATAACGTTAAAGTCAACGGGAATGGTGTGTTGTGTGTGTGTGGGGCGGGGGGGCGCATTTTTCTACGGCCCATTTCAAATCATGTTGACAAAGACGCCGAAAACGGAAACATAAATTCTTAAAACTTCCGGCTAAATTTTTACCCGGTTCTACTGGCGAGATGTGTGTCTGTCCGTTTGTTGATGTGTGTGTGTGGAAGGATCAATTTGACCAAGTCAAGTTCAATAAGATGACATCAAGTTGACTGAATGAAGTCATGTCTTGGGCCTGAGGACTTCTTTTATGGAACCTGCCGGAAGGAAGCGCAGACGAACATGAAATGTAATACCAAAGAGAATCTTTTAAACCACCACCAACGTTTCTTTTTTTTTTAATAACGTCTGCTGAAACAAGGACAGTATTTGTTCATTGTGGTCTTGAATTCATCTATTTACCTGGATAAGTTTTCCTTGACATGACGTCAAGCGTTCTTATTTGAGTACTTCCGGTACATTCAATAGTTTAAGAAAATATGTCGGTTTTTTTAAATATTTTTTTTTAAAGTTTGCAACACTTACGTTTCATTGAGGACGGATATTAAAAGACAAAAAGTCGTTAGCGAAGAATTGACATTGTACAAAATCGTTCTTCTGACAGACACTTTTTGTGTTTTTGTGTTTGTTGTTTGTTTTTTTTCACTTAAGATATTGAACGAACAGTACAATGCTTAAAACTGTATATATGTGCGTGTGTATATCAGAACTATCTTTCTTACAGTGAAGTGATCTTGTTGCTATAACAACGATCCACAATTGAAGTAACACCACTACAACACAATGATACCAGTATGTACACATTTGTAAGCGTGCGTTTAAAAACGTCATATCTGTTTACCGTGCACGTCATACGTACACCACTTGACGTCTCTACCTCGATACGTGACTTCTGGACCAATAAAAAGAACATTTTGTTTGGATCAGACCTCGGACCCCCCTCATCCCCCACTCCCCCAACGCCCATTTATCCCTTCACAATCCACGCTTACAAAGACATCTATTTTTTGTCACGCCGATAAGACGAGAATTCTTCCCCTTCACTTCTGTGAAGGGCCAAAAATTGGAGGGCCAAAATAGATGACGTTTCATACGGCTGTCTGATCAAATTATCTCCCGTTATATTTCTCTCCCCTTACGATTTGCGGCTTGCCTTCAAACTCGGCGATCTTTTGTTAACAATCTGGGAACAACTATCACAAATTGAGAAAGAAAAAAAAAATTCAATTATTTATTGATCGAGAAAATAGTTTCTATAGTTGCTAGTAAATTATGAGGTCGAGAAGGAGAGAAAATGGAATAAAACAAGAAAAAGAAAACTAAGAAATATGAAACACACCAACAACATTCAAAAACGACTATGACGTCAGGTTTGATTCAGCTGACATAATTATTATCATTGCGGCTGTACATAAAGGAACGCAGAAAAAGACTCAAGGAACAGGAAGAAAATTCAGTTTCAGACAACGATTACGAAAATGTTTGGTCAACTCATGGGTTCCATAGAAGGAATTAACTCTCACTATCGCTCTCATCACATAAATATCTTTTAAAATGTCCAGACTCAAATTTCACAAACAGGTTCCGATGGAGGCAGAAGTGGCAGAAGTTAATTATTTGGGACTGTACAATATTAGGCATTAAGATAAAATAACTGAATACATGTATTCAATTCCTAAAGAATTCACAAAAATTGCGGTAGCAGAAATCGTGTAAGGAAGGTCAGCCAGCGGCACTTTAAATGAGGGCGTGTCTGTCACGTCTGCCGCCAGACAAAGAAAGCGTCACACCATGACGTCAGCTACAGTGTGACGATGACGTAGCATGCACGCCCAATAAACATCAAACGACCAGACACGGAGGCCCTGTTATCCCCCAGCGTATGCTAAACACCTCTTTAAGTGCCGCGGCTTTACCTCCCCCTCCCCCCACCTCCACCTATCAAGTCGCGACGCCGTCTCACCCAACAGGCGCGCTAAGACGCTAGCCACTAGTGACCAACGGTCACTTAACAAGAACCCTACATTTCGCACCGCCGACTTAATCCGACAAAGATGGTACTAGACAACGGCCGGCCTCAAAGCTAAGCGTTCCTCGTTTCCCTTTTATCTCGAGCAGTTACTAACAAGGCAATTTGTGTCTTCTGCTAACACATTTCCGGACCCGCGCCCTCGGGCGTAATAACAACTGGCCCTCGCCTGGTGTCCACGCATCCAAATGAGAGGCAGACAAAATTCCCTCTGACATGGTGGTCGGTATTAGACTCGTCGTGTCGTCATTAGGGCAGATGATTGTCATATCTGTGTCTTATCTCAGAAACTATTTGTCACGTTGCATATCTTCTTTAATTGACGCCAGGAACATGAGAATTGTAGTGATTTTTCCCCCCACTCACAATCCCATCAAACTCACTCACAGTCCCCACCCCCTCCCAACCCATCCCTTTACATTTCGCGTCTTGTTATTGGAAAATGGCCCGGAAATTGCTCAAGGTGCTGTGGTAATACGTCTTTTGACATCATTTTCCGGGCCGACAGGTTGGGGGAAGTGGGGAGGGGGTCTAAAGATCAGAACTCCTGACTGGTGTCTGTTCCAAAGAACAGCTACAGTCTTGTTCCATAGTACAGCTACAGACTTGTTCCAATGAACAGCTGCAGTCTTGTTAAATAGAACAGCTACAGCCTTGTTCCATAGAACAGCTAGTGTCTTGTTCCATAGAACAGCTAGTGTCTTGTTCCATAGCACAGCTAGTGTCTTGTTCCATAGAACAGCTAGTGTCTTGTTCCATAGAACAGCTAGTGTCTTGTTCCATAGAACAGCTACAGCCTTGTTCCATAGAACAGCTACAGCCTTGTTCCATAGAACAGCAACAGTCTTGTTCCCAGACAGCTGAGTTCCATCAAATAAGGTCCATCACTGTAATACCAGGTTTTAGAGATTACAACATTGATGGGAAGGAGATTTGTGAGTCAATGTTACCTTTAAGCTGCGAGAATGCGTGAAAATGAATGCCGCGCAGCAGTTTATAATTACCGTGCAGCAAAATTTGTAAAAGAATGCAGAAAAGTGCACACGAGTTTTCCATTTTACACACGGACCAACGCACCTAAGCGGGAACCTTTGTTTTGGGGCCATTCAAGGGAGACGTGTGTGTTTAGAATAAACAGTAACGTCACAATTTAGTGGCTAAATGTGATATAGCCTAATTGTGATATACGCCTAATAATATTTGTTATAGGATATCTGTTTCTGAACGGTATTACCAAGTAATGCTGGGCCCTTGAAAAAGAGAAACAAATAACAAAACCTTCAACTCGGCAAATATTTTGTAGAGGTGGATACTGTAACTGTAATAGAACTACATTATGTTTGGACAGCAAAGATTAGAGATGGCATTGCCACGTGCCATGGTGAAAAATGGTACATGTCATTTAGATGCCATGTTAATTCGTATTGATGTGTTTTTCATACGTAGGTCATAATAACCATAATCTTTCTGGAGATCACATAGGGCTATACAGAATATGGTACGAAATAAAGTATTGGATGGAGCACAGCAGAGAGTGCATGTAAATTTTAAATTATTTTTTATGTCTGTACCAACTTGGTGTAATTAGTATAAAGCATAACTGAACATAATTGGATTTGAGGTTGGGATGACAAGGAGTACAAAAGGAGGTTGGTTTGACAGAGCGTGGACATTGACAAGAGGTGGGGCGCCAAAGGGGAAAGTGGAGGGTGAGATAGGTTAGATAGGAAAGGCATCGTGGCGTCTAATGGGGATACAAATAACTCCAGCTTACTTTAGACATGAACCTAAAACTTTTGTATTCCCTTTTCCAAGAATTTCACGCCTTTAACACAATTAACTACGAAAGATGCTCTTTCTTCGAGCTCTCTCCCTTCAAACAGTCCGGATAAACACTTCCCGAGTCGCTAACACGAGCATTCTTCAAAATGTCAATCGCATTACGAGGGTTTAAAAACGGTAACCAACTCCAGTCGTGGGTGTCCGGAAATATTACCCGACCCCGAAATAACAGCCATTGCGTCACGTATTCTCTTCAGACGGGAAATTTCTACAGTTTTCAATAATTCAGGGAGCCTCTTACTGTTGAGAACATAGTCGTGGTTTGCGACTTGTGGATTGTTCCAATCACCCCAGATGTTCCTATTGCCATTTGTGAAGTGTTCCAATCATAGGGGATTGTTCCCATTTTCCGCTTGTGAAGTGTTCCAATCACCATGCACAGATGTTCATATTGCCATTTGTGAAGTGTTCCAATCGTAGGAAATTGTTCCCATTGCCACTTGAAAAGTCTTCCAATCATAGGAGATTGTTCCCATTGCCACTTGTGAAGTGTTCCAATCACCATGCACAGATGTTCATATTGCCATTTGTGAAGTGTTCCAATCGTAGGAAATTGTTCCCATTGCCACTTGAAAAGTCTTCCAATCATAGGAGATTGTTCCCATTTGCCACTTGTGAAGTGTTCCAATCATAGGAGATTGTTCCCATTGCCACTTGTGAAGTGTTCCAATCATAGGAGATTGTTCCCATTTGCCACTTGTGAAGTGTTCCAATCATAGGAGATTGTCCCCATTTGCCGCTTGTAACCCCGTATCCACTTGTGGAGCATACCCTTCGTCACACAGTGCCACAAGCGCGACTACGTAAATATCTATCTCAATGTATTGGTTATATTCATTTCTACGGATAGATGATATCAGTTTCTGTGGATAGGTTATATTCATTTCCACGGATAGATTATATCCATATGTGTATGCAATATGTATAGAATCTACATATGAAAACTATAATTTAAAAAAACAAACAATAACCTTTATTTGATTGTATTTCAGATGTTTGGTGGCAAGTCCCATCTCCCGCCACGAAGATGGTCGGCAGACGATAACAAAAAGAAATCTCTAAGGATTGTCTCCCTGCACTAATCACAGTTGCACCACCCAGATAAGAGACGGGTAAATTATTTATCACAAGTCTGGGATTTTTTATTGGATCAGTTGTTTATGGACTGGCATCCTTAAAGTTGAGTTGTGGGGGTGGGGGGAAGAGATTTTTAAAAATCATTTGTCTTTTAAAAGTTTTGTTATATCATTTTTTAAAAATGCTGTTTGTTTTGGTGCGATAAGTTCAAATATCTTAGTACAAATACCGATCAATTAAGAAAGATTCGGTAGCTGATGATATTAAGACTCGATCACCACCCACCCACTGTCACACTTTGTAAAAAAGTTTTCTTTTATATTTCATTTTGTTTTATTGAATTGTTAATTTTATAAATTTTCTAACCAGAAATGTCACAGTTGAGTTCTAAGACCTACCAACGGATAGCCGCACGTCAGAAATCATCAACAACAAATCTGCCACCGCCAGAGATTTATAACTAATCGGTACCGTTATTTTATATCAATACTAAACCCAAATCGATCGTCACTTGAATCGATTCTGACCGTAATAAGGGCGGCAATTACGTAGGCTTACTTATGGTTCCTTCGAAGAATTGAGTTTTTCATTATTATTATTATTATTATTGTTATTATTATTATTGTTATTATTATTATT